>VYZP01029733.1:2127-64829 GCA_013400635.1 Hypocryptadius cinnamomeus
AAAGGAGTGTTCAGGTGCTTTGTCTTCCTTGGTCCAGTGAAGAAGATCAGTGAGATACCTGTCTTATCTTGTAGGACATCTGAAATTCAATGGGAAGTTCTTCAACCTCTTGTTGGACTTTGCTTTCTCTAAAATTTACAATTCATCCATAATGTTAGCAAACACTGGTGTCTGCCCTGGAGTTAAACCAGTGTCTTATTGTTCCTTATCGTCTTCTGCTTAGCAGAGATAAGCTATTGTGTCTCAGGGGTACAGCGACATGGAAGAAACTTGCAAATAGCTCTAAGAAATGCAGGCGGTGTCAAGAAGAAAATAAGGAATGCCTTTCTGAAGTCACCTTTGTACATTTTTTTTTTTTCTCTTTTATTTTTTCCTCCTCTTGAGCTTTACAATTCCTGCAACTATCTGCTCAAATCTTGAAAGCAAAATGCGTTCATGGAAAGATGCAATTTACTGTGTTCCCCCATGATCTTTTGATCTCAATCAATCAAATAAATCCAAGACCTTGCAATTCACCTTGTTGCAAGGACGGTTTATAAGTTGAGGGGTTGTGCCAATGGTAGTGATGGTTTTCCAGCCTTGTGCTTTTTTTTTATTGTTATTCTTTTTTATGGTTCTGACCTTTCAGACTGGTCAGGGTAAGATTATTTGCAAAGAATAGTCCATAAATATGCCTGTCAGGACTGGAGTTAACATTCAAGCGTTGCTGCTTAGCAAAAGAAAGCAATATGCCAAAGTTCAATTTAGATTTCCCTGCAGGGTTGAAAATAATGACAAGACTCACTTAACATGGCAGGGATGAGTCCTGCCACCTCTATGGGAGTGGCTGCTCTGTGGTCCTGCAGCACTTTGTAGCTGTTGTCTGCTTCAGTTGTCTGCTTCTGAAATTTGGTGTCTGGCATCTCGTGCTGGGGCTTGCTCGGGGTGGAGGAGTCCTGGATGCATCTCCTGGCTCTTCGAGGTGCCAGCTCAGTCAATTGGTAGCTTCCCTTGATTTAGCAACTGATTACTGATTTTTTTTTTCCAAATTCTGTGCTCTTTACAATGCAAATGAGGGTTTGTGCAGCTGCTCTGAGCTCTGTCCTGCAAAGCCACCCTGTTCCCATCTTTGCACTCCATCCTTGCCCCCAGTGCAAGCCAGTGTGGGTTGCAAGCGTGGCTGAAGTGAGCCCATGAGTGTCCTGTGGTGTTTTGAGTTGTGTCCTGTAGGTTACCTGCTGTGATCTCTGAGTCCTTTGGCTCAGAAATCCCAGATTTCAATGGAAAGCCATTTGGGTTTTCCCTGCTGTGACTATTCATGAAAACAGTTCCTAGATATCTCCCACCTAATGTTTGCCACGATGGAAGTGTGCATCATCCAGTGGTAAGAATCTTGCTTTACAGTCAGGAAATGTCTGGTGGTTATTGATGTTTCTGCTGTCCTGTCAGCAGAATTGACTCCTGTGGGTGAGAGCAGCATGAGGAGTGAAGCTGGAAACCAGCAGCTGCTATTTAGGCATTAACCTGCAGCACTTGAAAGCTACACAGTCCATTGTGTACAAATGGCCTCTTTAGAGCCTGGTCATGAATGTAAGTATAGTTTGTTTGAAGCATGTGGCTCTTCTGAGTTCATTTTTTCTTCCTTCTGGAGATGAGAAAGTGAAGGTGCTGAAGACCACGTGGATTTTATTCACAGGGAGATCATGGCAGTGGAGCCCTCAGGCTGGGTCTGAAACACATGGGTTTGGCCAAAAATCCCCTACAAAAAGCCTATATGTGGTGAAAAAAACTGTGCCGTCAGTTGAGAAAGCAATTCCTAGCAGACTGGGACTAGGTGGTGAAATAAAGGTGCAAAAAACAGTGCAGCTTGTGGAAAGTCACAGAGCACCTCCATGCCAGACCCCTGCAAGAGCTCAGCAGCTCTTGGTCCAAGTCAGCAGTGCTGTAACTTGTGGTGAAGCAGATGGGTCTGGTTCTCTGTCAGGACCGCTGAAAGGTTTTAGAGCAAAATAAATAAATTTGTCTTTAGGACTGTCTTAAAATCCAGAAGTTGTTTCTCCATCACCTGTAAATAACTGAATGTAAAAGGAGAGGATATGGGGAAAATAGGTAAGAGCGTGGCAGAGCAGAGCCTTTGTTTGTCGTGCCACACCCTCACAAACCTGGTGGCCCTGCTGAGAGTTGGGGACAGCTGTCCTCATCCCCACAGCTGCCATCCTTCAGGTGGCAAAGGAAAAACCTTCCAATGTGCAGGAGTTTTGCATGTCCCAGAAAGCAGCACTCTCTTTTCTTATTCCAAGAGGGACTGGCAATTAGCAGCAGGGGTAATAACCACCTGGAATTAAATTCTGTGGAGGCATGAGAAATAGTAGGGTATATTTGGAAATATCTATTGCATATATATATTCCTCTTAAGAGAAACATGTTGGAGGTGCCATATCCATAAATACTAATAAGGCTGTTTGATTCCAATTTTCAGGTAAGATTAACATTTTATTGAGTATTATATCTGTCACATTCAATGCTTTAGTGTACCATCCTCTCAGGCTTATTAGCATAATTGCAGTGCTTAAGCAACAATAAAAAATTCAACAGTAAAATAGCGGTTAGCACAGGCAATTTGTTATCAAAAGCTTTTACTTAAGGACAGCTTTTGAGCATATTTATTATCCAGTTAGGGCTATACACTATTTTTATGTAGAAAAACAAGAGGGAAGCAATGTAGAAATGCTTTTTCTCTTTTGGTGTCTCAATCAGAAGGCCTGAGAATTGGTCACCGCCTTTTTCTCTTTCTTAAAATCACCCAGCAAATTCACTTGGAGTGGGGAGGCAAGATAACAAAACAGACTCTGGTCTGGAGCAGGGCTGTGAGTTAATAACTCGGCAGAACAATTCCAGTGAATTCAGATGGCAACCGGAGCACCCTTTTAAAATTCCCTCATTGCATCCTGGGCTCTGCAGATACTGTCCTTTGTCTGTGGCTGATGACACTGTCACTGGGGCAGTGCAAGGACAGGGGGGGCCCAGGCTCACACCCCAGAGGTGGCTGCAGCCCAAGATGCAATGCAGCTGTTGGGGTGATGCTCCCACAGATGAGGGGAGGGACTGGACAGGACCTGCAGGAAAACAGACTTTGATATCGATGCTGGTTGTCTCTGAGGCTGGAGCAGAGGAGCATGGCCTGCCTGTGACAGTTCTGTACACCCCTCCTCCTTTCTTTTCTCACTTCGAGGACACTTAGGGGACAGTCCTTTTGCTGAAAAGCTGTAGTATAGATGTGAATGCACCTGTTTGTGTGCCAGCACTTGCTCGTGCATGTACAAAGTCTCTGTTGCCAGCATGGCCAGATTTTGTGTGTTTAAATTTTCAGCACATTTTCCGTGTGTACTTAAAATACAAAATTGTACCTCATAAATGAAGAAGTAAATAAGTTTTAAGCAACTCAAGTCCTTAGACTAGGAGGTCCATCAAGAAAAGCACATGGAATTGGCAAGAGGAAGACTGCTGCTGTGGTGGCTTGTGATTCCTTTGCTGGTAGAGGCTTTTTACAGACCCTCTCTTTGCTTGTGGTTGCTCTTCCAATATCCTTCAGCCTTTGCTTGAGTAGTTAGTTGTCCTTGTTCCCGAGATCTGTGCTCGCTTTCACCATCCTCCCTGTCACTGCAACCTTGGTGCCTCTGCTCTCATGTGTTTTCCTCATTTCCTCCCTTGTTCTGGGAGACTTCCTTTGCCTTGTGCTGCTTTTTCAGAGGTCACTCTTCCATCTTCTTGATGGATTACTTAATTGTGGGCCTGTTCCTGTGTCATTTTGGTGGTACCCAAAGCCCAGGGTAGATTCTGCCACAGCCCTGGTGATTCCTTGATTGGGCTCACAGTCTGGATAAGCAAGAGGGGTAAACTTGTCTGGTGTTTTTGCTCCTATTTTGACTGGTGTCTGAGCTCACTGTGAGGAGAAGTGAAGGCAGAGCTGCTGCCCCAGGGAAGAAGCTTGTGTTCATAGTGAAACAGGATGTGCAAGCAGGTTGTAGGAATTGGGAAGGGAGCACATGGAAACAGGTGAAACTAAATTGGGCACATATTAGAGAAGTGATGTGCTTGTGGGGTCCTCTTCACAAACGCCCTCTTCTGCGAATGTGTGAAATTTGAAAGGAGCTGGTTGTTTCAGATCCCCTTTTTTTTTTGTTTGGAAGGGGTGAAAAACCCAATGTTATTCAGAGATAAGTTTTATGTTTCAGATTCAGGGGTAGTTGTGAGTCTTTTGTTGGTACACAGCTCACTCTCATGAAACTACCCAGCACTGCATGGTGTTTAGACTATCTGTTAACAGAGAACTTGGTGATGCTCCTGAGACTGTGAATACACAGACACTGACTGCGGAGAGCTAAACTTCATGGGAACTTTGCTCTTGGTGGAAATTTGACTGTGATTTGAATTGCAGTTGAAATATATGCTCTCTGCCTCCATAATCACCTCTAGCAATGGGGGCTCGTTGTTGCTGTCTTAGGAACAAGCAGGTTCCTTCACAACCCCGCAGCTCACCATTGTTGCTGCTTCTGGCTCAGCTCATCTGGCTTTAGTAGCCCCCAAGACACCTGAGCATCTCCTGCTTGCACTTGGTCTTGTAGCTGGGCAGTGCTGAGTATCTTCTGCTACAGCCAGGGAAGCACCCTTCTAGCTCCTGTGCACAGCCAGGGGGTTCCACATCCGTGGAAGGAGCTGAGGGACCAGGGAAAGTGTTTTCTTGGGGTGTGGATATGTCTGAGGGCATTTCCGTGTGGCTTCTGCCTGAGATCTGTAATCATCCGACATTTTAGGCAGAAAGGGTCATGCAGGTCTTCCGTGCAGCTCCTGGCTCAAAGCAGGGTTGGCCTTAAGGTGGGATGAGGCTGCTCAGAGCTTGACAGGGCAGTGATGGCCTGCTGTGGCCTTGAGGGATGATGATAGTGTATGCCCTGAAAACAAAAAGACACTTTATGGAGACTGTACTGTGTAGCCTTATGTAGGCTCTGTAGGCTGTACTCTGGTGTCAGGGTAGTAGAGCAGTCACTTTTCTGTGACAGGGTCTGTGTGAAGGGTTGAGAGACAGAGTCTGAGCATTGACACAGTGATTCCTACATTAAATTCCCCCTGTGAAGTGGGGAATATCATGTCCAGCTCTGCTGGGATCTGGCTACCACTGTAGCTGCTGGTGACACTGCACAGCTCTCCTCACTGCAGATGGGGAGGGAAGCTGGGAGGACAGGGTCTGTGGCTGGAGACCAGTCCACATGTGAACATATCCTCCCCAAGGAGGAAAGTGCCTACATGCTTCTTGTGGGGAAAAATATGGCTGAAAGAATTTAGCAATGATAAATGTCATAAAAAATACTTATGCTGGAATTTGTAAAGCCTGGAACATCTGTTCTCAACAGTGCTTTGATCATGTTGTGAGGCTTTTAAAATGATACTTCCATGAATTAAGTGAGATCCTTATGGCTGCAGGATTCCTTTCAGTGCCCTTTTTTTCATGGTGCAAAAAGGCAAATTTCACAGGGAACATTACATGACTTGAAACACATATTTTAATGGTTAGTATCAACCAAACAATGTTTTATTAGGTGCTAGAAAAATGTTCCAGTTCCATACCCCAGGAAGCAAAGCACTCCCATTTACTTTTTTAGCTTATGGGAGCTGTACTTTAAAAAAAAAATAAAAATCAAGAATTCATTGCTTGTATGTTACTGTATTCAAAACCAAACCAAACATGGTGAAATGAGCTTAAACATTTTGAAGCTGTTTTCAGAAAAGGTCCTTTTTGGGTTTTGTTTCCAGGCAGAGCTGCAGACGAAGCAGAGGATCTGTGTTTTCTGAGGGACCCACAGCAAAGAATGGCGAGGCACTGATGATTTACTTTCCTCAGTGCACTGCCTTGGATTGAGCAGCTTTTGGTCATTCCTTTTTTTCTGAGGATTTGTGCTTTCCCCATTCCTGGTTGTTTAGCAGGCTTCTGCCTCCTGCCCTTCCAGCAGCTGCGTGTTTGGGGCTGAAATGTTGTGGTGCCAAATGGCATTGGTGATCTAAGGAGTGTGGAGAACCCTCATGGCAGTTCTTTGCAGTGTCACGCCTGGCAGGAGAATTTCTGCTCCTCTGCCTTCCTGCTACTTGTAGGGAAAAGAATATCTCCTGGGCTGTTTGCAGAAACAGCCTGTAGGATGTGAGGGGCAGCAGGAAGGAGGGACAACCTAAAGAGGAGATGTGGAACAAGGGTTGGTCTCCTCCTGTGCTGTGTTTCTTTCCTGCTGCTGCAGCCAGCAAGTCTGGCAGCTCCCAGTAGGATGCTGGGCCAGGCTTCTTGCTCCCATCTCCCTTTCCCTCCCTGGGATGAATGAATGGACCTGTGTGTGACCCCACAGCTCTGCCCAGCAATCAGAAGCCTGGGAAACTTAATTGTTTCTTCATTTAAGGACTGTACAAACTGTGAAAGGAGGAAAAAGTTACGGTCAGAAATAGCAGAGGAGGGATATGGATGGGCTTTCTAGTGAGGTTCTGGGTGTCAGGGGTTAATTTATGAAAACTAAATTGTTTAATTCCTCCCATACCCAGCAGGTGAACAGGCGGCTTATTGCTGTGACATATCCATTTATAGCAGTTTTCCTTTGCTAACACCTGTGACTCAGTTCTGTTACATACTTAGGCTGTCTGTTAATTATTTACCAGTGATTTACAAGTACAGAGTGCAAATAAAATGCTTTTATGCAGGAGAATGCACTGTACACCCAGGATTCCTGGGAATTAGGGCACTGTACTACTGTGTACAATCCCATCAACAACCCCAGAGTTCTGATGGAGGAGTCTTTGCATGTACCTGATGAAGAGGCAGCCCCTTGCCCTCCAGAACTGGCACTCAGAGGGGCTGTGGTGTTAGTGAAGGGCTTACTACACACAGGGCTGTGGTGTATGAGGGGATCTCTGTCCTTTGCTTCCTTTCAGATCGATTTTTGCCATTTTAAATTGCTTTCTTCCCCCTTGACAAAGGCTCATTCTTCTTCATAAGTGATGGTAGCAGCAAACTGTTTTTTAAAAAAAATCCACAGCATGATGGGCTTTTTTTTTAAAGAACAAAATAGTATAAAAGTCAAGTAGCAGATAGAGTTCTGACTCAGCTCGTAACTTAGGATCCTATGCTATTTCTGTAACATTTTTAGCTTATGACCAAATTTTTCTAGTATTAAGACATTGCCACAGAAAGTGTGTCAGTCCCTGGCTGCCAGAACCTGTCACTGTACAGAATATATACACTCCTGAGCAAGTGTGCACGAGCAGGCCAGTGAGGTGGCTGTTGTGGTTTCAAATTGCTGGAAGTTTTTTTTTTTTTTTCCCTTGTTTGTTTGTTTTTGGTTGTTTTTGTTGATTCGCTTAGCAAACAGAGTTGTGCAGAACAACATAGATGCTTTTTATTTCTCACAGTCAGGCACTGAGCTCCCATCCCCAGCTGTGCCTCGTGCAACTGCAGTTGCTTTGCTGGTAGATTTTTCAGCCAGTGCACACTGCTGTAAGTCAATTCAAGCTGTATTAACTGTATGGATCTTNGCAGGAAGAATAGATTCCTGTAACTCTGCTCTGCAAGCCCTTTCCTTTGCCATCAGGGCTGGATTTACTAGAAAGCTCCTCAGCAGCTGTGGACCTCCCCTGGCATGAGCAATCCTCATAAGTCTGGGCTCTTGTGCTCACAGCAAGAGGTGATGATGTCCTGAATGTGGAGGAGCACAGCTTTTTTGTAGGGCACAGCCTTATCAATGAAGCCCAGCTTGGCTAATTGCAAGAGGTGAGGCAGGGCTTCTGCTCTAATGTACTCCATTGGAGAAGATCAGGGAATTGCTGGATGTGTGTGCTGTATCTGTCTTGGTGTCAGCTGGATGAGTGGAGCCACACATACCAAGAAGGGAAGCCCTGTGTGCTGTGATTTTTAAGTAGGAAACTGATGTCCAAGAGGAATCTGTATGACAGCTAAGCTGGTGTCAGAAGACAGCCAGGCTTTTAGTGCCTCTACCTTTGCCATGGGTTTATTGGGCAGTTGCTTTGGTGCCTGTGTTCCCAAAGGGATATGAGCCTGCTTTGCAGAGCATTTTGTTTCTGGCATTGCAGGGAATGTACAGACTTCTGTGTGGACAATGAAACGACCTGCCAGGAGGGGTGCAGAGGCTTGCTTAATTTGGCACTGTCTCCATCTCTTCCCACGTGTTTCTGTCTCTGGGGCAGCTGCAGAGCTCCTACATCACCTTGCACCCAGAATGGGGATTGGAGAAATGATATTAAAGGATCTCACCTGCTCATGGCACAGTGCCCTGTGACTTCAGCTTTGTGCAGGGACTGATAGCCCTCTGGAGTGGAATGTGGCAGTGGGGTGATGCTGCACAGCTATGTTAAATGCCATTTTTGGACAGGCAGTGAAAGATCCTGCTNGTTTTTGGTTGTTTTTGTTGATTCGCTTAGCAAACAGAGTTGTGCAGAACAACATAGATGCTTTTTATTTCTCACAGTCAGGCACTGAGCTCCCATCCCCAGCTGTGCCTCGTGCAACTGCAGTTGCTTTGCTGGTAGATTTTTCAGCCAGTGCACACTGCTGTAAGTCAATTCAAGCTGTATTAACTGTATGGATCTTATGGAAGTTGAGGACTTGGTCATACAGCTCGTGGTTTTAGTGAGGAAGAAGTTTGAGAGATGGTTGTTCCATTCTAGGCAGGCAAGAAAGTACGTGCAGAGTTTCTCTAACCTCAGGGAAGGTGTGTGTGAACAAATAAGCATCTGTGTTGCAGAGAATGCGATTACTGAGGAAATCCCAAAGTTTACGAGTAGGATTTTTTATAGGTTCAGATCTGCTGTGGTTTCAGACACTTAAGGACACTTAAAATAATGAAACTCCAGACAGTCCAGCCACAAATGCATGACACACAGCAGCAAAGCCGTCCTCGTGTTTAGCACTGCTGATCAGCTCACTAATGCAACATCTGCTCTGGGATTTTGCATTTAAATTTTGTCTGGATAATAAGGAGGAATGCAGGGCTAATGATCTGTGTCCTGTTTCCCTTCAAAGTGCTTTATTTACCCTTTGTGGCTGCTTTTCATGGTTCTTTGCAGCAGCCCTAAAATGTCAACTGACCTGAAGAAATTGACAATGAATGCCTAAAAAAATCCAAAAGAAAAGCGAGGAAGGATGTTGCTTTCTAGCTTTTCATGTGAGCACCTTGTAATCAGACTCCCTTTGATTAAGTAACCAGTGAAGCCTATTCATGTGTACTCCAATTAAAATTTAATGAAGCAAGAGGATGTATTTGTATATGCTNTCTTGGTGTCAGCTGGATGAGTGGAGCCACACATACCAAGAAGGGAAGCCCTGTGTGCTGTGATTTTTAAGTAGGAAACTGATGTCCAAGAGGAATCTGTATGACAGCTAAGCTGGTGTCAGAAGACAGCCAGGCTTTTAGTGCCTCTACCTTTGCCATGGGTTTATTGGGCAGTTGCTTTGGTGCCTGTGTTCCCAAAGGGATATGAGCCTGCTTTGCAGAGCATTTTGTTTCTGGCATTGCAGGGAATGTACAGACTTCTGTGTGGACAATGAAACGACCTGCCAGGAGGGGTGCAGAGGCTTGCTTAATTTGGCACTGTCTCCATCTCTTCCCACGTGTTTCTGTCTCTGGGGCAGCTGCAGAGCTCCTACATCACCTTGCACCCAGAATGGGGATTGGAGAAATGATATTAAAGGATCTCACCTGCTCATGGCACAGTGCCCTGTGACTTCAGCTTTGTGCAGGGACTGATAGCCCTCTGGAGTGGAATGTGGCAGTGGGGTGATGCTGCACAGCTATGTTAAATGCCATTTTTGGACAGGCAGTGAAAGATCCTGCTATATCTACTCACAGCAATGGGCTGGGCGACAGAACGGAAATGCCATGGTGGAATTTGCCTTCGCTGCTGACCCTTGCATGACACGCGAGAGCTCCTCATCACCAGACCTTTGTTTTGCCTTACCCAGAATACAAAGCAGTGTTTCATTGGCATGGCTGGCTGTTTTCCTTCTCTCTTGACTCAGTGGCAGAACTGCAGCAAGCTTTCCAGAGACAGGCTGAGTTTTCCAGTTATCATCTGCTTCAGCCCCACATCCGTCCTGCCAAGGCTCTCACTCGTGCTGTTGCAGTGAAGTGCTCAAGAAGCCTTCAAAGGGAGATGCAGCTCTGGAGCTAAGATCTTGGCCTTCATTTTTGGCCTGGAAAGCTGCTCTTGGAACAGTAAGCATGAGATTTCTCTTGAAACCTTCTTTGTGTGCCTTTCTGAAGAAATAGCTGGAAGGAGAAGACCTGTCAGTTGAGCTCTAAAAGAAAAACCTATTGGCTCTGAATACACTGGGGACATTATTTAAGGTCAGTTGATCTGTGAGAAGGCACAACTTATCTAATGCAGCCTAAGGTTAGTTATGCAACAGACAGGCTGTTCTTTGTTGTGAAGAACAACTTCAGTGTGCGCCTGTGAAAATCAAAAGTCTTGCTGAAGGCGTGTTGTGTTCTGGCTGGAAGCTATTGGGTGTCCTCCCAATATAGTGATTTTCCTTCTGTAGTAGATTAGCATCACGGAAAGGTTTCCAGTGGGAAAGGCACTCAGGCCTTGCAGGCTGCAGGGTGGAGCTGCCAGCAGATGTGTGCTCTGGTGGGTGCTGGTGCAGGACCACATGCATGTGGTATTGTTTCAGACCAGCTTTTACTTCTGTCCGTTCTCCCCTGTGCATCTCTGTGCCATAGACCAGGTCACTGCATTGTCTAGATGCCTACACAGGGCAGTATTTTGAAGAAAAGACTGCATGAGGAGTGTTTTCTGACTTCTAAAGAGAGAGATGTAATAATTTGTTATTTATATTGCTTTGAAATACAACATTTGCAGTGTGCTGGCTACATGGCACTGACATCTCCTTTCTTGGAGAACCTTTCTCTCCCCATCATCTCTTATTAAACATGCTGCCCTGCCAAAGTGCCACTGTGTCTCCAGAGAGACTCAGCAAATAGAAGAAAGGGTATTTTTTTCTTTTAAAGTAGAATTGGTCTCCTGTGCCTTGTGGAGTAGCTAAAAGTGAGCAGTTCTGGGTAGATATTTTTGGGTTTGAGTCTGTGTACAGTGAAAAATACTTTATTGCTTATGCAAAGGTAAGCACAATATCCAGCAAGATTGCCTGATATGCTCGTGGATTGTCTTCTTTCTGTGCTTTTAATTTGTGTGGTATGTACAGTGAAGTTTAGCATTTGCAAAATGAGGATATTGTAACCAGCTTTGCACAAATACTGGTCCTACGAAGTTTGTTAGCTGTGCATTCCTGGGCAGAGCTGTGGGGTGGGGGAAATAATCAAATACCTTGAGGTTTAGGTTTTTTGGTTTTTTTTTTTGAGGACTTTATGTAAGACATGGGAAATAAAACCTTAAAAGAAAACAACCAAGGTGGATAGTCATAAAATGCTGTTTTTTCTCAAAGTTCAACTATATATAGACACCTTGATGAAACCCATATTGTCTGTGATGGAAAGGTGATGACTGTGATGTGGTGTGACAGTGGGGGAGCAAACTGGGGTGGCTGCAGCAATCCCTGGTTTGGGTGCCTCAGAGATGCAGATGCTCTGAACTCAGTGGGAGTGTTCCCATCTCCCTTGACGCAGCTTGGGGCAAAAAGGGTTTTCCTGAGTTACCTCTTGCTCTGAAAGTTTTTCTGTTTTTGTAACCTCCCCTTGCAGTACACTCAGGTGCTGCAGTTAATAAGAAATATCCTCTGCTTTACAAAGATCAGACTCTGCCTTCCCCCTTCTCAGCATCCAAAATGATTAGCAGTTCCTGTGAATCCAAGCCTATGGATTTTATGAAGACCCCTGACAGCCAGGGGTGATTGTGTTCTCCCTGAGTGTTTCCTAAGCAGGAGGAAATCAATGCATGAAGGGGCACTGTGCCTGACATCTATTAATTACACTGTCCCCTTACATCTAACACACTAGAAGAGGGTCTGAAAATCAGTCCCCTATGCCCTGGCTAATTGATAGAGAAACANAATTGATAGAGAAACAAATTGATACAAATGAATTGAACTGGTTCCTAAAAAAAAAGAAAAAAAAAAAAAGAAAAAGAAGAGAGTGTTTATTTGGTAGCTGGAATTGGAAGGAGCAGTTGCAAACTCAAGCACAACATACAGCAGTGTGAGATACTTGGTTGCAGCATCCCCCTGAATGGTCCCAGCAACCCCACAGTGCCCCACACTAAATGCTTGGGGATAAAACACTTCTGCTGTTAATGCTGCATCAAATGGAGGCACTGTGGTACATGCCTGGGGCAGTGGGCTGGGGGATAATTACTGTGTCCTTCCCTTAGATGAGCTGATTTTGAAGCTTTACCATCCTGACTTTTGCAGCACACTTTCAGCTGAATACGACATCAGTGTTAAGAGCTGTGGCACTTGTGGTTACAGCCTTGGGATTCCTTATATTTACTTTCTAGGGAACTAAAATTCAAAGCAGCTTTTATGGCTGTCATGACAATACTGTTAGTTTCAAAAGAGGTGGCTAAATGTGCATTGACCTTTAACTAATAGGCCATATCCTATTTTCTGTGTGTTTCCAATTAGGAGAAGTATGCTACAAATTTTTGAAAGAAATTGTTAAAAGAGAAAAGTTACTTAACTGTAAGACTTCTGCTTTTTTCCCCAAATAAAAATAGTGAATTCTTGTCTTAGTGCAGAAGGTTTCATACGACTACTATTATAAGTTGGAAATCAAGATTTAATAATAGCACATACCATCTGCCACCAGTTGTGGAAGAACAAGAATGAACCCTTCACTGCTGTAAGCACTTTTAATTTGCAGCTTGGAGTGAGGTCGCAGGGCTTCACATCTGTCCGTGGAGGAGAGGATGGGATTCTTGGTTACCACTGCTGATTCTCATCCTGAGCTGTTGGGATTTTAACACTGCAAATTGCAAGTGCAACATCTTGTTCTTGCTTGGTGTGGTGTTGGGCCTTCAGACTAAAATAAAGGATGGTGCCAACTATGTTAGGCTTGACCCAGCTCTTTCTGAAGCCAGCCAGTTGTTACCAGTAAAAGCTGGAGCAGCTCTGTGGGAAGCCTGAGATGAGTTTTTGTACTTGTTTTGATGGTGGTGGGACGTGATGGGCACATCTGGCTGAGACGAAGATGGGTCTCTCCCTATGCTGCTTCTTAGAGATCACATCCCTCCTCCTTATTTTCCTGGATGTACATTGCAAAATAATTTAATATCTTTGTTCCTAAAGCTTGGGCTCATTTTCATGAGCCGTGGTGGATCTTTTGCTACCTTAGAAAAAGCAGAGCATATTTTTCCACTTTTTAAAACGTACTTTGCCAAATAGGTATTTTTGTCAAATTGCAGTTTCCTCCAAAACATAATTCTTTATATAGAAAATGGGATTCCACCTCTCCTAGACCTTTGCTAACAGCTGCTCTGCTAGCTAAATGTCACTGAATTAAAAAGAAACAAAAATAAGGATATGATGGCTTTGGATAGATTTTAGTTGACTGTTTTAGTCCCAGATAGAAGTAATCCTGCTCTCTTCTGAATGTGTGGATATTCTGAGGATCACTGCCCTGCTATTTTACCCTGCAGAGCACTGGTAGTGCAGCATTTCTGGAAGGCTGGGATATGTGTATAACATGTACATGGCTTTTGCCAGTCCAGAGAAGTGCTAGGACAGCCCTGTGGACACTTGAGAACTGAGTGTGCTGCTGGTTTTGGCAACTCGGCCTTTAGAGCTGACCTATAATAAAGTTGATGCAATGGGATAGTTTCAGGTTGGGGTGTGTGGGAAAAGGGGATCTGTGCCAGCCTTTTGAAGGTTGCTTTGATTTTTGCTGGGCACAGTGAGGACTCCTGGGGTATTATCTGAGGATTAAGTGCAACATTAAACATTGGAGCTCGCTTGTCAAAGAAAGGGCAGGTTATCAAAATATGATTTATAACCAACACTTTACTACTAGCTACAGTAATTAATATGGAACATGATGGGGCCCATCATTAATGTGCTTTGTTGTCTCAGCTTGCATGACTGCTGCTGGCAAGGCCGGCTTCTGAGGCTAATGAGGGACAGGGAAGAAAGAAATCTGTGCTGCTGTTAGCTGATGGTAATATCTCTCCAGGTCACACACTGTGCCGTGCATTGCATCTGATCACAAATCTCAGCCAGACATACCTGTCCAATAAAGGCTGCTTTCCCAAATTCTTGCTTAGAGAGACAAGAATTACTGTTTGTGCCAAGGTCACTCAGAGCCAGTGACAAACTCTGTTAGCATTCGATGGGGAGACGGTGCACAAGCTGGTCTGGAGGATGAGGGGAAATCTTGTCAGTGGTCCAAATCCTACTCAGGTTGTCGATGAGGGAAGGCAGTTAATCTCCAGTGGTGATGATTCGTGAACTTGTCCGAGGGAGGAGGAAAACAGAAGAGGCTTTTCCAACATTTTCTCATGGCCAAGTGCCCAGATGAGGGCAATGACTGGTACTGTTCTGCTGATGGGAATCTGTTGGCGAGGAGCTTGTGGTTGGTTTGAGATGGCTCCCACTTCCTGATAGCCCATCTTGAGCTGCCTGAGAGCCGTGTGACTTCAGCAGAAGTTTTATTATCACACTAGTTTCCAGAGAGATGTTTGGAGCCATTCCCAGCATTGGGTTTAGCTGCAGCAGCAGCTTGAGCTCCTTTCTGGTGTTTTAGTGAAGGGTAGGGCAGCTGATGGCTCTCCTGAGGTGTGTCAAGAGTTCATGTTAAAATAAACAAAGCTGTTCCCATGGTCTGTTTGCTGTGTCAAGTCCGGGTTTACCTGTATTCCAAAGACAGATCCCACAATGTCATCCAAATGTGAGAAATACCTGAGGCTGGAGGGATGCAGGATGCAGTCAGGTCTCCTGCATGAAGACAGAGCAGTGGGGAAACCAGGTGCCTTTGAAATTTGGCGTGCTTGAGCTCCATGGTCACCATGATCAATTGTGACCGTGATTTAGAATGTTTTTGGCTTACTCACCCTTACTTTAAATGTTTTGGTTGAACAGCACTTTCTGACCTGCAGCTGCCCACAGTGGCAACACCTAGTTTGGGGCACTTTCACAGCAGAGTGTATTGTACCTTAATTTTATTGAGCATTGCCCAAATAGTTAAGAAGGATGTCCTAAAGAGTCTTGTGTTAGTCCAGATTTAGCTGCTGGTATTTTCCAAGAGCATCAGGGCTGTCTGCAGGGAGACTTAAAGGTTTCAGCAGTTCTGCTTCAGCTAGAACCAGGTAAGCAGTAGTCTCATGGTCCTCTCTGCTCATCTCTTCCAAACATTTCTTTTTTGTCACGTTTGGTGATCTAATCAGATAAATTTATTTTATGTTAAGATAACATGATAAATAGTACACTTGCCAGTTTCATTTCCATGGCCTTGGTTAAAATGGTTTCTGCTGTGTGCATTTAGTCATCCCTGTTGCTGACTGTAAAGAGTTGGAGGGATGTGTCTTGTGGCAGATTATATACACCCGTCCTGTCCTTTTTTATACATCTCAGTACTTGAGACCTCCTTACTTATCCCATAAAGGAGTCTCTTGAAAATTGACTAATCCCACTGGGATTTATGTAGTCTGGCTGAAAGCCACGTCCTCCCTGGGTGGGTGCAAGATGCATCAAGGAGTTTGAATATTTGTGTACCGTCTTGCTTGAATTAATCTAAGTCAAGGCAGCTGGGTGACTGGGTAGTGCAGTGTAATGCCATCATTATTAAATTAATGCCAGATAGGGCATGATGATTTTATGACCATTAACAATATTTGTATGCAAACTACGAGGCTAGCCCAGAGAGATGCAGAATGGGGCATCACTGAGAAGTGGAGACTCTTTAGTGTGTGATTTAGTATGTTCAGACTACAGAGCTGACCAGATCAACACAGGGTTTAAAACATTGCTGCTGCTTGTTTACTTTGCTTCTTTAGAAATATTTAGTATTCTAGTTGGTTTTAGGTTTTTGTTGTTGAATTGATGTTTGTGGTGTAGCAGCAGGAGAATTTTCTCTTTAAGACCTTCAGTATATTTGACAGAGAAGCATTTCTTTGAGAGCCACAGGGAGAGCACAGTCAAAGATTGTGGAGTAGAGCACATGGCCAGAAACAACTATCTGGAAATTAATATTTCTGGCTAAAATATGAGTGCTCTTGTCTGTTGTGGAGAGGGCCAAAGTGCTATAAATGGCTTAGTTTGGTTTGATGCTAGAGACAGTAGATTACCTATCCCCAGTAATTGCAGTGTCCTTCCCATTTGGAAGGTTCTTCAGAAACTTTTGCTAGAATTAGATTTGTGCTTTGCAGAGGTGGGGACAAATTTTAAATATTTTGAAATCTTTTGAAAATAGTAGCAATTTAATCACAACAAATATCACAATAGTGATGTATACACAGTGGTTCAAGTGTTGCTTAATAATCTTTACCTACTGCATGTGGTGCCTTGGGCCTGTTGCATGAATTTCAATGGAATTCCAGTTGCTTTTCCAAACATAAAAATAGTCCTCTTCCCCAGAGTAAGGTTTGTGTTTGCTGCCTCATGTGTCTGTATAGACAGACATGCATAGGTAGACTTGGTAGCAATAGTGATGTCTTGGGTGGTTTCATGCTGTATTAACGAGGAGTGTGTTGTCAG
Organism: Hypocryptadius cinnamomeus; assembly: GCA_013400635.1. NCBI lineage: Eukaryota > Metazoa > Chordata > Aves > Passeriformes > Zosteropidae > Hypocryptadius > Hypocryptadius cinnamomeus. Next base: position 18,797 of record VYZP01029733.1, read on the forward strand.
CAAGTTTTCCAGTATTTGTTAAAGGTTTGCATGGGTAATAAAATCTTGTTGGGAAAATTGATCTAATTTTGAGATTGAGAGGTGTGAGAATAAAAGATCCTTTACTGTAAGTTGTAGGTAGGTAACAACAGAAACTTGAATATTAGAAGAAACTGGATATCGCACAAACCACACACTTTCACATCACTAAAACAAGAGCTGTGCTCACACAGAAACATGAACCTCTTCGCAAACCACAGAAAGTAAAAGGGAGCTCTCCTGTTTCATTATTGATCTAATTGCTCTTTTCTTGATATGAGAAACAATATGAAATGCTCTTGAATATTCCAGTACGCACAGAAACAGACCATTACTTTTGGAAAGTTTTAAAGGCATAGTGCATAGTGGTAAATAGCAAGGTCATTTATTTCTGAGAGTCACAACTGCCTACCTGATGTCACCTAATTGTTCTACAGGAACTGAATATGTTATAGCTTGGATGAGAATTTTCCACTCGGGAGTGATATTAAATGGAGGGAGCCCATCCCATATTTTCATGTGATTAAATCAGTTTTGGAAAATCTGTTGGTGCAATCCTTATAAGTAAGTCCTGTTGTAAGAAAAGGTCCTCTTTTTGGAGTACCTCAGGGTTGGAGTGCTTTAAAGCTCCCTTCTCACCCAAACTGCTCTGCAGTTCTTCGTGTTTGTTGCCTTTATCTATAATCTCTTTCCTTTGGTTTACAATCCCATTTAAGACCAAGTTTCCTGATTAACCTGAAAGTTTGGGCCTGCGGGACTTGTGCAAAATGTGTGTGGTTTAAACCTCGCCGTGTTTGCGTGTGAGAACAGACATGCATAGGAATGAGGTTCCTGGATTGATCCAGCGAAATCTGGATGTGTTTCAAAGCCGTGAGAGTCTGACAGAGAGCCGTGCTTTTCTGGGGGGAGCTGTGAAGGTGAGCGTCAGCCTGTGCTCACCTCCGTGTTTTACAACACTCCTGCATTTATGATCTCCACCAGCTCTGCTGCTCCGCCTGCTCCTGCCAGCAGTCTCACCTCCTACTCTCCTGCCAGGCTGAGCAGATTCTGGAGGCTGCTGGCTGCAGGCAGTGCCAGCTCCCTGACAGAGCTCTTCTCAAGGCTGTGGCAGAGCTGACACAAGGGGTTCCTTGGTTCTCCTGGGCTTTTGGAAGTGGCTTTCTCCAGTGGCACTGGACCCCTTTTCTTTCCCTTTTTTCAGTAACTTCTCTCTTGCTCAATTTCTACAACTTAAAAGCACCTGTATCACCAGATTTGGGACTCTCATAGAATGGTTTGGGTTTGAAGGAACCTTAAAGACCATCTTCTAGTCCTTCCCTGGGCAGGGCCACTTTCCTCTAGACCAGGTTGTTCAAAGCCCCATCCAACCCGGGCCCCCAACTAGAACCGCACAGTCCCCTTTTTTTTTTTTTTTTTTGTAGTGGGTAATTAATCTGAAATAGCCAGTGGTGAGAAAGAAGCACAATACAGCTGTTAATAGGAGATTTTTGAAGCAGTTTAATTCATTTTGAGAACTACTTTTCACTTCCTAAAATCTCCAGCACTTCAAACTGGTTTTGAGATTTGCAGAAAAGATCACTTCCAGCAGTAGCTAATAATAAAAGGTGGGGAGGAAGAGTGACTTCTCTTAATAGCTTGTTCTTAAGACCTCTCAATGACTCGTTTGATGAATCAGTGATGAATTTTTTTTCACCTGAATCTCCTGGCAATTCCCTTTACCTGTATGGCATGCTAAGCTCATTGTAATTTTCCTTTCTTGTTTACGGAGATGTAGATTTCTTTTCTCCCCTCCTCAACAAAACCGAAATTAACTAGGTCTGCTTAAATCAAGATGAGGACAAGTCTCCCATCTGGCAAGAATATAATTGTATGGTTGGAGAGATGTCACTGCTACAGAGAAAAATGGCTTGGTAGTAGTTTTTCAAATTACTTTTCAAATCCATGCTCATTTTAAGGGCATTTTCCCTTGAATTGTCATGCAGTCCCAAGGTACTGAAGACAAACTCAAACAAGCCTATCCAAAAGTCAGCCTCTCAGAGATCTTAAGAACTATCTGGCTTTGGTCTCTGCTCCTGAGCCTGTAGAAGAGGAAGCTGGCTTTTGGTTTAGGCAGATCTGGCCAAAACCAGATTTGTTTGCATTTGTGCACCAAGTTTTGTTTTGTTTTCTTTCTGGAATAGTGGCTGTATATATAATGTAATGTGGGAAAAGATTAAGTAAACGCCTTTCAGAAAAGCTTTAACAGACATTTGGCAGAAAAGTAAGAAAAAGATGTTTTTTTTCATTGTTTCCTCAGAGCTCAGCAAACCATTCTTTTGAGTCAAGGTGAATTGTTGATGTATTTGCAGGACTAAATAGCTGTTTCTAAGGTGCAGATAAATAGACTGCAAGCTTCCAGATGCAGCCAGGAGGAGAAGTAAACATTTAGCTTTGGAAATGTGCAGATCACTTGCTCAGATCCCCTGCCCTTGAAGGATTTCTGTTCTTGTTTGTTGATATTTCAGTAGCACGAGAAAGGCCTCAGTTTGGAGCAGTTCTCTGTTGGCCAGCTCTGTGACAGCAGCCCATGACTGTCAGTGAGGTGAGCCACAGTCCCAGCAGCTGGATGGGAAGAGCCAAGGGGCAAAGGAGAACGGGTGAAAATGGAGTTTCTGTCAGTGTTTCAGTACAGCTGAAGCGCAAGACTGACATTCCTTAGCAGTGGTGAATGGTAATGCTGTGCTTCCAGCCTGTTCCTAAGAGTGCTGAATATTTCTCTGCCTGCTGGAGGGGAGCTGGGGAGAGGAAAAGCATTTTTCCTTAACTTCATCTGGGCTGAACCAGAGGGAGGAAATCCTGACCCTTCAGCTCTGTGGGATGATAAGAAATTAATTCATAATCCCCAGGCAGATTCAGAAATTTTAGTCATCTACCTAGCTGCTGTTTTCTTCCTTTTGAGTCAGAAGTTGGAGAATACCAGCATACATGAGTTGGATTTCCATCTTTATACATCCAGTCACTTCAATTTTAAGTACAACATCTTGTGCATGTTCAGTGCTTGCCCCACATGGCGGCACTTTGAATTGTAAAAATCGAAATTAAACCCAACTTCCACTTTCCAGGAGAATGGTGCAGTTTCTACTGAAGGATCATGCTGTCCTGAACTCTCTCACAGCTCCTGCTTTGATGACATTCTTCCCTCCATCATAAATTAAAACATGGTGCTGAGTACCCATCCAGAGACAGCCATGTTTCAGTGGCAGATGAAATTATTCCTGGCTCTATGAGTTTGTAAAACACTTTGGGATCTTCTAGAATGGAAAGTGTTGTTGTTTGTTTGTCTGAGGCAGTATTTTCACCATGTTTTATTTCAATTGCTCCTGTTATATGTGTTGATTTTCATTATATCTTCAGATAAGGCTCATATGAAATAGGCTTCTGTTTTGTTTTCTCACCAGAGGAGTGATTCATATTCAAATTGAAATGTTGTATTACTCTAAGCCAACCTTCTCCCCATGTGCTAATGGGAGGAGAGGGAGAAACAGGCATGGACCAAGCAGGATTGTTTTTCTCCTACTGCATTTAGAAACTTTCCAAACAGCTTTTCAGGAGGACACGTGGACTTGCCTTGCATGGGAGAATCCTGGTCTTGTATATTTTGAGAATATCAGATGAGCTTGAATCTCCTCAGTTGTCTCTTTAGGCTGCAGACCCATATGCTACTAGCGTTGTTCTCCAAAAGAAACAAAAAAGATAATTTATGATCCCTTTTAAGTTGAGGTGGGGTTTTCTTTGGTGGTCCTATATTTTCTCTTTATTCATAACACTAGTTTTAAGAAAGTTACTGGCACTAGTCTTAGGGCAGTGACTCCACAGGCACCTTCTGCAGCATGGCCAAAGCCATCAGCTCATGGTCTCTGCTCCTGCCTGATGCTTTCTCCAAGGGAGCTGGTTGCCATCTACAGGAGAGGAAAACTGCACAGTGTAGCAGATGTTTCTCTTCTGGTTAGAGCTGGATAGCCCAGTGCAAACTTCCTCAAGTTTTACCACAGGTACTCAAAAAATGGGGAGAAGAGATGCTGAGATTCCAGCTGGGGTCTCGTGTGTACTTAGGGTTGTGTTGCTCTGTTGCCTGCAGCTCAAAGGGAATGTCATTGTAGATCTTGTGGAGCCTGGTGCCTGTCCAATAAGCACCCAGACTGAGATAATAGTGTATTTTATGTAAATCAATAAAATATAGGTGGATATTCTCACCTTAGTTAAAGTGACCTAGTTGAGCCTACTTAAGAGGATATTTACTGTGTTTTAAACTTAAACCACAGCTCAGTCTATCTCTTTTCTCGGTCTTTCCAAGCTGGGCTTGGGCAGGTGAAATGATCCTTCCCCTTTCACCCTTTTCATTTTCACAAAGTTTGTGAAACTGTTTGAACATTCCTAAGGTGATCTCAGGTTTTGAGATAAATGAGGAGACATTGAAACTTTTTAAAAGTAGCACCTGAGGAGCTGCTGAGCCTTGGAGCCTTGAGTGAAATACGAGTGACCACGTCCTCTGTGCTGCTGTGACAGTTCAGTTACACCAACAGGCTGGGGGCATTGCGAGGGTTGAAAATGTTTTGCACTTTTGTTGGCATAAAATAAGAATTTATGAGAAGGTTTTTCCAAGAAGGAAAAAAGAGAAGAAATTGTGACAGATCTTCATAGCTGATGGTAGGTTCATTCACCACGGGAGAGCTGGTGAGACAAACGTGACACCTTGGTTACACGTCACCTAAATACTTTCTGACTTAAGAGCATTTGAGCTGGAATCACTTGCAATTAGCATGGGCTTGGCAGAAACTGGCACTGCTGCTGTTTGTGCAGAAACTGCTTGCACAGTCCAGTTGTGCCAGGGGGAAAACTGCTGTTAGCAATTAGCACAGGGGTAGTCTTGAGGTGGTGTCTGTGCTGTGGCTGCTCTTAGAGCAGCTGATGTCCTTGATGGCACAACAGCAACTCTACAACCAACAGCACAGCTGTCTGTCACCTGTACCCAGACTGTCATGCAAACATTGTGTTCTTTAACCTATTTGTCATCATAGCCCCACATTTTTTAGGCAGCTATTGGTGTCTGGGAGCTTTTAACTGCATTGCTTGTGAGAACCTAGGCATGCACATAGTCCAGGGAGATGTGACCATGGCTCTGCTCTTCACAGTCTGCTTTGAGGCAGTTTTCTCAGCTGGCTGTGGTCAGGCTGAGGCAGAGTGCAACTTGTTGTAGGCTCAAATGACCCAGCTGGGAACAATTGCCCAATTGACACAATAAATTATATCTAAGTCTGTTAAACTGAGTAAATAATGAGGACCACAGGGCACCTGCTGATCCCCATAACCTGTGCTGCTAGAGGTTGGGCATTCTCCTGCCTGCCTGATGGAGCCTTGGAGCTTGTGAGTAGGTGGTATGGGAACTGGGGACAACTGAGGATTCCTACAGGGATGCAGAGTTGCTCCTTGGGGCAGAACAAGAAATATATGATTTTTGGCCCTAGAATGAAGAAAGCAAGACACTTTGGACTTGTTGCAACCTGTGCAGTCTGAATGTTTTCTTCTTGTCAGATGCTGCTGTCACATAAGTTATTTTCTTGCCAAAGGGCAGGGAATGAACTAGTGAAGTGGGAGAGGGCTGCATGTTATAGAAATCAGTGCACTAAATATGCAATTCTTTACTTTCTGCTTTTGCAGTGTTTATTTACCTATAGGATTTGGGGGGACAGAAGGGATGGTGGTGTAGGACGTTCATCTGTCTCATCCAGGAGAAGGCGTGTGTTCAGATGAGAAAGCGTTATGCATACAATGCCTGAAATCAGCTCTTAAAATAGCACACTCCACATCTTAGTAATGTATTGAATATATCTGGATAAGAAACAGTCTGATTGAAGTATTGAGCTTATTGTAGTGTGTCTGCTGTGACTCATCAGGAAATTGAAAGTCTTGGGACAAAACTCACCCCCCTTTTTGCGAGAGACGGGAATTAGTCTTAGATGGGAGGTAATTAATTGTTCTGTGATTGCCGTAAATAGGTACTGAACAACAAGCTCATACTGAAATATTTATATCCTAAGCCCTGTCTTGTGAGCCCAGCTATCCAGAGTTTCCATCAGACAGAGACAGTGAAAAAGAAAGTTCTTTGGAATGAGCAGCACTTCCACCTACATGCGTTTAAGCGAGACTGGTTGGAGGTGAGCTGGTAGGCTGCATGCTGTAATAAGCCATTTACTAGGATAATGGCTGTAGGCTACAAATGCTGTTTCTACTTAGTCTGTCTATTCAATGCAAACATTAAAAAGAAAAAGCTCTCTCCCTCAGTAAAGTCTGTAATACTCTTAATCCCCAGTGTACTCCATGAATATTAGCCCAGCCAATATTGTAACACCCCATGGAGGCAGATGTGCAGCCTTTTTCATCCACTGGAGAAACTGAGGCAGTGGGAAGGACTTTAGGCTTCTGGTTTTGGACTGAGGCAAAATCCTGGGCAACAGCCTGGCTTGATGGTGAGTAGGCACCTGCTGGCTGGCCCTTGGTGGGAGCATGGGAATTACGATTTTCAGGGTCTAATCCCATAAATTTAGGGTTTCATTTGGAGAGATTTGCTGCCTGCTGTTGCAGGCAGTGCTGTCCTGCTTGTGGAGTCACAGAGGGTGCATTGGCACAGCTGGCAGAAGTGGATTGTGAGGGTAGGAGTATGTGCAGGAATATCTCTGTAATTTACTGAGTAGCTATAGCCATTATGTATCTGTCTGACTGCAGGATATTGCTGGGAATCCAGATGTTGAGAAAAGAAGCAAGAGAATCAAGATGATCAAATACCTGTTTAAAAAAAACAGTGCCGAAGGAAAAGGAGCTTGATGGCTTTGTGTTTGTCTGCAGTGAAGTCATGGCAACAGAGAACTCATTTAGCAAAATTAACTGTTTCTCTATCTTACCAAAAAAAAATCAAATTAAAACGATGCAAGGGAACATCCTTTTATCTAAACCAAATGAGTCCATTTGTGCCAAAGCAAAGGAGTCATCCTGGAGAGTTTGCTCCAGAGAGCACATATTTTATTGGTACAGAATGTAACAGTTGTCCCAAAGCCATAACTGTGAAAGCATGGTGCCTTAGGCGAGCACTTTCAGTAACAGGAAAACCAAACTTAGGTTTCTGCACCTGCATGGTGTTGAAATACAAGCATGATTTTAAGCTTTTGGTTGTTTGGGATTTCAGCTCAGTTAAGATCTGGATGCAATTTTCAGGACTATAATCTCTTTGAAGCTCCTTATGGGTAATGCTTAATTTTGAAAGTATCTGAGGACAAAATACTGCATTGGCTTGGGTTCACCCAATACTTGTAAAAAAACCAGTTGCCTCTAGATCCCTTTGGCTTACATTAGACCATAGACTTCTTTGTGCCCAAGACTCGTTTTAATCTCCTAATTTAAGTACTATTTGAAATAATTCTCACACAAGCCCCAGAGATGACTCTTCTGTGCTACTTCTGTTTTGACATTAACTGCCCATCTTCAGGCACAGACCACTCTGTGAAGCAGCACAAGAGGTGAACCACACAGTGACTGTATTGATAGGCACGAAAGTTCATTTTACATCACTGAGAATCTCATACTTGGAATTCAGAAATTGTTCATCTTGGCAATGAGCAGGGGCAAGCTCCAGGGAAAATATCACGAACTCAGATGTGTTGCTTGAGGCGCCTGGAAAGTGGCGTTTCTCTTAAGCAGTGTTTTCCAACCAGATTTTACTTTGTGGCTCTCTGGGAGATGGTTTTAGGCAACACCTTATGGTTTCCCTGAAAGTGTCTGACAGCAGAGAAGCAGAGTTTTTATCTGTATGAAGGAGTGCAACAGTTTGGGGGAGATTTTGAGGATGATTCAACTTTGAGATGGCTTCTGTCAAAAATGTTGGGTAAGCTTCAGACTAATTGGAAACTTCCCTTTTCGTTGAAATCACAGAATCACAGAATATTTTGATTTGGAAGGGACCCATAAGGCTCATTTAGTCCAAATCTTAAGTCAGTGCTTACCAGGTGAATGTAAATTATTTTCCGTTAGTTCTCATACCTGGATGACACTGATGCCTTTCTCCTGCAGCTTTATCTTTGGTTAATGAAAGAAAAGTGAATACTGAATGTATGGAAGGAGTTCTGATCAGTGTAGGAAAACCACAATCATTGTATATCTAGGTAGATCACTCAGATGTTATTTTGAAGGTGATCCATGTCAAAAATCAACGTTTAAGGGTTCTTTTTGGAAAGCATCCCTTTCAGGAGAGACCTGATGTGCATAGTGGAGCTCTTCACACTGCTGGATCACACTTACCAGGTGGGTTGCACTGGGAAGATGGGTTGCACTGCAAGCATCGTTGACACTTCTGAACTCAGCCTCAGGCTGGTGTATTTGCAGTAGTGGCCTGTTTATTTTTTCTTGTTTTCTCATCCCGAGGCCTGGACATAGTCCTTGGTTTAGCTGTTAACAGTGTGGCAGCAGAGGATCGAGGCTGAAGCAGCCTCCTGGCACAGCCATTCCTGGAGGCTTGGGTATTGCCATCAGGAGAGGGGAGTGCAAGGGGGTGAGGGTGGGAGTGCAAAACCCAGGTGGTTGCACATCAGATGTTGTCAGAGGCTTTTAAGGAGTAGCAACTCACATATCAGGCTTTCTTCAGTGAGGGATGAGATCCCCAAACCAGAACGTTCACAAGTGAGGCAGCCCCAGCCCTATGGGTTGTCCCAACACACTTGGGGAGGATAAGCACAGCGGAAAAGCCTGAGGAACTGCTGCCAAACGACTGGGAAGATGCAGCCCACGGTGTCTGTTGTGTCTGAGATCTCTGTAAAGTCTCTCGCATCTTTCCTCAAGTTTAGTTTTCCAGTGGAGGCTGTTGCAGTAATGAGAATGTCTCCCATCTGCTCCTCACATGGCTTGGCACATTTAACCAGAATATATATATTTTTATTATGGGGTTAGCCAGTGGTAACCATGACAATTAGACTTATCACGCAGCAGTTTTTTTCCCTCCTTGAGTCAGTTTGAAATGCTGACAATTAAATGGATACAGTACACTTTAGAGATCCATCAGTCTCTTTGTTGTCTTGACAACCAGAGTATATTTAGAAATGTAACAAGTACATGGAGTTCAATTGCACTTTTGCTAAAACATAGTTTTGTAGCTTGAGAATTTAATCTGTTGTTTGTAGATCCAGGTGCTTATTTGAGCTATGCCTGACTTTCTCTTTGGTCTCTCTGGGAAGCTCCAACATTGGCTGGTGGAAAGAAGGTCCCTGTCAAGCAGGGAGCAAACCTGCCCACTGTGTGTGGCAGGGGCTTGGGTGAGGGGCTGGCAGCCACTTCCTGCTTGGGTACTGGATGTGCTGGGTGTTCCTGTGTCCTTCTAGCTGTTGATTTGTAGTGCAAGAGGAGCGTATGTGGTTGTTGTCCCAGATGTTTGTCTCTGCAGATGCAGCTCAGCAGATAGGGCTGGGGAGCCGTGAGCAGCATGTCCAAACACCCTCTCCAAGATGAGCTGCTGTCAGGGTTCAGTGGCACTTTGGTACAGGAGGACAGTGCCATGCTGCATGGCACTGGCAGACTGATGGCTCTCCTCCTGGCCCTGAGCTACCCAAGCTTTGGTTGCAACTCTTGGCCATGGAAGCAATAGCAAGGACTGTTTCTCCATTTAATTTCTTCTGTTTTGTCTTTGATTTGATGGGGGCGTGTTTCTTGGATTTTAACAAAATACTACTGCTAAATTTTTTTTGATTGCTTCCAGTTTGACTGGCAAAATTGAGTTCATCCTCTCCCTGCTGAGCTGGAATAGCAGTGTGTGGGCTAGCTGTCTGGAGCTATGGATTTTTAAGGCTGCATCCAGGACTGGAAGAGAAGGAGGGAATTAGGATGGAGTGCACTTTGTGGAGCTCTAAATAGGCCTGTCTCCCAGCACCCCTGTGCACACACTGATGGTGGGTGTGTGTGGAGAGTCTGTGTTACTCCCTGCCCTTTCCCTTTTGAGCCAGGAGAGAGCTGTGGTCGGTGCAGGCACCTGTGTGGATGTGACAGCTGTACCTGCAAGTGTGGTGACATGCCAGCCCAGAAGAGTGGCTGGGATATGTGTCCCCCATCTGCTGCCATCCTACAGCCCAAAGGCTGTGGGATAGGGGCTGGCACTACAATGTCCTTGTTACTCTCTTAGCACAGGACCTGGCAGTGCCACTGCCTTGCCTGGCGCGCTGGCTTCAGATCCATGTCTGGACATGTGTGGATCAGAGTACTCCCCTGGCTTGAGTGATAAATTAATAAAATGAAAGTCTGATGAGGAAACAGCTCAAATGTTCCCTGCTGCCCCTTTACCTGGCTGACCCAGAGTTGTCCTGGTCAGGGCTGTCCCTTCAGAAGGCTCACAGGCTGAGGAGCTGCTAAAAGGGACTTCTTTGTGGTGAGGTGTTGATGGCCTTTTGTAATTGGCACCTGAATCCCATGCCAGGGCCTGGGATGTTTGTGTATTTTCTGTAAAATGTGAAGCAAGACTCCTCCATTTCTCCCTGTCTTAGGCTGGGCTGTTAATTGATTCTTGGCAGTATAATTAGGTCAGGAGAAGTCAAAAAACCCAAACAAAACAGAATTCTCCTTTATCAGCAAGGCTGTGGCAAAGCAGCAATCTGAACAGGAGATTGGCTACAGCAGATGGAGTGGCCTTGCTGGAGGGAACTAGTTCATTTGGTGAGATGGTTTAAAGAAGACAACGGTGTGTCCATGGCATGGGTGTAGTGGTGTTCATCCCTGGGCAGAGATCTGTAAAACTGGTCAGGAGTGCTGCTCTGCCCCTGGGGAGCACAGCCAGCACAGGTTTGCCTCTGGAATGGTTTATCACTAGGAAGTGAGGAAGGCTCCAGAGAGTCAAGTCCACCCTGATGTCAGCTATTAGGGACAGTGGCAGCCAGCAAAATGTATCTGCATTTCCTTGGCTGACATCTTGTCTATGCACTATACCCAAAATATTAATAAGGCTCAGAAGGAGGACAGAATTGCATGATTTTGCTTCCTTCTTCCCTGTGTTTCTTTTTCATTCATTAGCTGTCAAATAATGTGGTTGATTTCTCAGTGTATATGCGCAGCTCAGTTTAGGTTTTGTATTTTCTTTCTTCTCTCCATTTCACCAATTTCCCAATGAAAATCCCAAACCATAGTTATATTTCCACTCCAGCTCTGTTTGTGGACTGTTAACATGCTTTGTTCCAGTGTTTAATAGCTGCTGGGGTTTATTCTTAAAATATAACCACCAAAACCTAACAATCCTAATGACTATTCAAGAGTGTTTTAAACAAGTTATCCCAATCCATCTGACAAGGATAATGGTCTTCTATTAGAAGATACTTAGCTCGAGGTTGGATGAGCTGTAATGTTTATGGGTCTGCAGATCTGTAACCAGACAAACTCAGAATGACTCCTTGGATTTCAGTGGAGCTGTATTTGTTTATTACAGCTGAGGCTTAGGCAGTACTTTAGATGCAAATTGCAACCTCTGTGAAGTTAAGTGGGGTTTTGATTTAATTTCTGGAAGCAGTAATGTCCACAGAGAAGCAAAGAGCTGGGACCCACACAGCCTGAAGTCTGTAAGTTAGGGTTGATCCCTTTCACTTACTGTCAAGATCAGATTCCCTTGGTTGGGGCTACTAATTAAAATGCAGGTTCTCTTAAGCATCTCCTAAAGGCAGGCAAGAGAGAGTGGAAGTGCAGCCTATGCAGATTATGTATCTCTCTCCATATTTTGCAGAAAATGCCAGTGCTGGGGTGGCTCTCTGTGACTTGTGGTTGGGCTGTTGACCTGGAGCTTGTGCTCTCAGCTCCAAAAATGCGAAGGCTCTATGCTGAGTTATCTGGCTGTGATGTACAAAGAGCTGGGATCTCCTTTTCCCCAACTCACCCGTGTCCATGCAGCAGTCAGGAGACCTAGACCACTGCTCATCACCCCCACTGTGTGTGGCATAAGTGATTCACCATGCATTCATTTCTGGTCACATAAGGGGCATCAGTTTAAAGCAGGCTTGAAACATAGGTTAGTGTTAGCTATTTGAAGTCTGAAGTCTGAAAGCAACATCAAACAGGGAGCAGAAAATGTATCATGCACAGAAAAATCTCTGGGATTTGCTTCTCCCTTTAAAAAATAATAGTAATAAATTCCAAACTGTTTGCATATGCTGTCTCCTTTGTGGTCAGGACACCTGTCTGCCTCTTTGCTGATACTTGATACAGGCTTACAGTGCTTGCAAAAATGTTAACGTGAATTTTTTGTCATGGCAAATATGAAAAGAATATCCAGTGTCTGTGTGGGCAGGTTCTCAGCAAATTTTTCTCTGCTTTTTGCACTTCGGTGAGGATCTGAAGCAACTGCTGAAATTCTGCTGCCCTTCCTTCACCACACACCAGGAGGGCAAAGCTGCTGCCCTGCCAGACCTGGTTCTCCTGAGCAAGACAACTGACGCTGGGGCTAATGAGTTGTAGCCTGGCTTAATTAAAATGATAATATATGCAACTGGCTAGAAGTGTCTCTCCTTCTCTTTAATGACTTTTTGTCCTTGGCTGATCTCGGGAAAATAGGGGTGAGGATGCAGTTAGGAGGAGCTGGGGGTTACCTGGTGACACCAGGAGCATGGTGGGCTGGGAGACCAGGGGTATGCATCACTAGTACTTTTAAAACTTGCTAGTTTCTTCTCCAGGACTGAGATTAAAGGAAATAGAAAACATCAGAGTAAGCTCAGATATCAATAAGCTGGAAGTATTAAAGACTGCTGGTTGAAAAAATCTTGTGGTAACTTGAAAAAACTGTTTTCTCTCTTTAATTGGGTGTCTTTGGAGGCACTCAGAAAGGAAACCAGGGCCGAAGGTGGAGGTAGGGTTTGGGCTGTCCCACCCTGACTCTTTTTTCACAATGGCTGTGTGTTTAATGCATCCCATCTCTGCTTTGGTGCTCCTTGATGCTCACATGGCAAAGCCAGTGCTGTGGGAGTGACTCATGCTTGGCCTTGAGCAGTGGCTGAGGCTTGGGAAGAAGAGGCCCTTTAAGCATGAGAGGCAGAAGGGCGTCTGGTCGGGCTTTGAAAGAGACTTTGTTACCTGCAGCCCTTACGTCAGTGCCTTTCACCAGCTCTGCAGTGATTTAAAACAAGCAGCTTCTCTTCCAAATAAACCTCAGCTACCCCAACACTTGCTCAGATGTAATCTGTGCTGCCAGCGAGTGAAAAACCCCTATATGGGTCAAAACAGGGACAGACTGACACATGACTTGTGTCAGAGGGGAGGAAAAAAGGCTATGGTCTGCTCTGTACAGGAGGGCAGCTGGCCTTACATGCCCTTTTGGGGCTGTTTTCTTGGCGAGGCATTACAGCCAGCTTGATTTACTTTCTGCTTTTATGGTGAGCAAAACATTGATTCTGACCTTTCTGTTTGCACCCACAGAGGTCCCTTGGAAGAGCCTGTCTGTACGTCTGACTGGGTGCCTGACAGGGCTGCCTTGCTTCCAGGTGAGGAATGGATCGACTCCCAGGGCTTTTGCCAGCTGCTGAGTTTAGGGACAGTGGGAAGAGCTCAGTACCATGTTCAGTCCTTCAACAGCTGATGGGCATTTCTCCAAAGCCTGGGGTGGTGGGTTGCCAGCCTGCCCAGGAGGCTTGAGGAGGTTTTACTGTTTCTGGGTCCAAGTTTGGAGTGCACAAACATGCAGGCCCTCCTGCAGATTGGGAGTCTTGTATGGGAGCAATTGGTCTTGTGGGTCGTGTTGCTTTCACTTCTTTTTTGAACAAAGCTTTCTTGCTTGTGGACCTGAACTCATTCCCCATCCATGATGTGGCTCTCTGCAGGCTGTGGATGTTCCCAGCTGGTGATGGAGAGCTGGCTGTATTGTTAGCTGAATCTGTGTTTCAGTGGACAAATAGAAATTAATGTGAGGAGCAAATTAATTCATTCTTCAGAATTGCCAATTCTGTCAAATTCACTGGAGATATTTAGCTGTGATTTAAGATCACCATGATGAACCACCCCGAAATATCGTAGGAGTCCCTTGCTGGATTATGTGTAGGACACAAACTGTCCTTTGTGCCCATCCCATGATAGAATGGTTTGATTGCAGGAAGGGTAAGATTGCAGAGCAGGACCAGTGTCAGGGCAGTGGGTCTACCCTCAAGCTTCTCTCAGTTGTGCCACCCCCAGGAGACAGAAAGGTGCTGGAGATGCTGCAAAGTTATGGCAATGGGGGGAAGAAAGCAGCTTGTGCAGCCCTGCTGAGAAGAGGAGAATGAGTGACCAACTCCCCTGGTGGTTTTGACCAGTGGAGCTTCTTTGTTTGCTGTGATGTTACCTGACTTTAGGAGCATGAGATGGGCCAAAATCAGGAACAGTGAATCTTTAGTCTGTTGTGTCACTGAATTTAATTGCACTCTCATTCTTCTCTTTTGATGCACAATGTATGTCCCTGCTTTCTGCCTTTACCCTCTTCTTGAGTCTAATTTTTGTGCTTTTCTGTTGGTTTTTTTGGTGGGTAAATTATGTCTAGGTAGAGATGAAATTTTAGTATCCTGTTTACTGCAAACAGTTGGGGCCATTAATAAATGTTGACAGACAAAGACAGACCAGGGATTAATAAGTAGAGGACAGGAGATTAATAGCAAGAGCATAGAATCTGGTTCAAGGCCTGATCTTCCCAGTTGCTGGGCTATGGAAGATTAATGGTAGCCCTTCTGCTAGTCTCACTCTTTCTGTGGTAGCTTTCCTGGCTAGGTTTAATAAACCATCCCAGTGGGTTGCTATAAATATGAAATCTAGGAAGAAGCCCATTGTTAAATTAACTTAAGATGTTCTTATCTTAACTAAATGAGAAGTATTAGTTTTGCTTTCTAGTCAGCACTTGAGCAACAACATCAATGCATTTGTGAGCGGTGAAGTCAGATTTTCAAGTGCTTACAACTCCTCTCAAGACAAAAACATATCACAAAATGTGTTTTGTGAAGCAAGCTGTGTCTGACAAATTGGTTTTTTACTCTGTGTCCTGTGCAAGAGATTGATTTCTCTTTTCCTGACTGGGTTTTCAGCTTCATTTCTGTGAAAAATTGGGCTCTTGACCTGTTGCATCTGGTCTCTCAGGTCTCTCATTAGGTTTAGTGTGAGATTAGATCATTGCAAGAAAACACTAGCTTTGCAAAGAGTATTCCTGGTTAAATTTGTGGGAGAACTGTAGAACATGGGACTGCATCACAGAAAGTTTTACGGGGTATCCTATATAGAAAGTCTACTTCAAACTCTTTCTTTTTAGGCTGGAACTGTTGATTTAAGCACTCCTGTAGTCTTTTGACCTCTGCCCTCAGGTATTTTCCACAGTCTCTGCAAAAATGATCCCCAGCCCTTGGTGCATAAGGTTATAGTGACGTATAGGTGTGTGTATGGCCGTGTTGGGAAGGAAGCAGCTGTGTCCCTGTAACAATGAGTATGATGCAGCTGGGACTAACATCAGAACTGCATGCAGCAATAGCTGAATATCTTTTCCGGGGAAGAAAGCCTATGCACTGCTTTGGTGGCCCTGTAACAAAGCTTTTCCCCTCTTGTCTGCTCTTGCATGCAGTGCCCTTGGCTTTTCAGAAGTTAATTGATTTGTCTATATTATGAGTCTCTCTTTAATTTTATTTGTGTAAAGAAGAACACACGCTAATCTTTCTCCAGAGAAATGTTTTGCCTTGCTCCTCTTTGAACGTTGGCCCTGGGTCTGCTGTTTCTTAATGAGTCTTTAACTACACAGCTATGGTTCCCACATGCTCCAGTCTTGACACACACATACTTGTACACCCACGTGCCTGCTCCCAGCTGAACCGAGCCTGCCCGCTCCCCTCGCCCGCTTTGGGATTTGTGTGCAAGGCAGCGCCTCCTTGGGAAGCCCTGCGTGTGAGAGGGGGCTTTATACCTACACAGAGAGATAGACTAAGCCTCACATGAGCTGTCCTGGGAGTTGGAAGGGCTGTAACCTCTTTACCATCCTGTCCTCCCACCCTCTGGCTTGTTTAAAGTGCATCTCCAGGAGCGCGGATTCCTGTGGGCTGCGCTGCCTGCGGCGAGGACCCGAGCGAGCGCCGAGCGCCCGATGCTGAATTACTGTCTGGAATGCCACTGGCTGCCAGATCCTTGATAGCTTGTTTTTAATGAAGATTCCTCCTGTAATTCCTAGAATATCTTGCAGTGCAGAAAAAATGAGCGGTGTGTGTATTTTGCTGTGGGCTGAATTTTTTCCTGTTCATCACAGTTCCCTCCATGAACAGAGAGGAGGAGGAGGAGAGGGAAGCAGCTGACTGCCTTTTTTTTGTTGTTGTTTTTGTTTTTCTACTTGACTTCTGTGAAATATGTGGCGATCAATCGCTCGCGACTAACAAAATGTTTTTGTTTCTCTTTGCAAAAGCATATGGGAACTGCAGGAAAAGCATATGGGCGTTTTTAGGAAAACATATTGGTGAATGGACAAATTATAGCGGTGCCAATATGTTTTGGATATCTGGCTAGACCACTACTACTGCCACACTTGCTGGCATGCAGACACTTCCACAAGATTTCCAGCATGTGAGGGGTGTGTAGCTGCTCCTGGGGAAAGGCAGGCTGTGCTGGATCAAGCCCCTGCTGAAACAGTGCTGTGATCCATCTTCGGGGTGCGTGACAGCCTCATCATGGCCTGGGCTAGGCTCTGGGCTCATGTTTATGGCAGCGTATCCATTCTGTCAGGAGACGCAGCCCAGAGATCCACTTGCAGCTGGCTTCAAGCAGTGATAATGGTAACCATTTTTCTTTCCAAAGCGCTGGACTGCAGTCCTCATAACACCTGAGCTTCTTGCAAACAGCTAGGCAGCCTCTGGTTTTCCTCTGCTGCTCTAGCAAGATCTTTGTCTGTTATTTTTGATTTCTCCATCGAGTGGTTTGCTTTTCAGGAAATGCAGAACATTGGCAGTATTGTTTCTGGTCCCAGTCCTGTTTGCCCTGGTACTGGTGATCCAGAGAAAGGGATCCATAAGCAGGGAGCTGTAAGGGGATTAAGTTGTCTAGGCTGATGGGCTCTGGTGGCTCACAGCATCCCTGCAGTGGGAGCTGCCCTGCTGTGGACCCCTGTCCATGATGTTCTGGATTGGTAGCTCCGATGGGGCAGCCCTTCCTGCCCACCCCAGCAGTGAGGGAGTGCTGCCTCTGGCTGGGATGGGCATGGCTGGGCTGCAAGAAGGGGGCCAAACATATGGCTGAGGACTGGGGGGATCAACAAGATGCACATCTGGGCAGTCATTTGGACGTTGCAGGGTTCATCTCGGTTATGAACTGGCACTCAGATATTCTGAGTGGTGATTCGGCACCTTTTAGTGCTCTCCCTCTTTGCCAGCTTCAGGATGATTTGCTAGTGAGTAATTTTACATTATTTAATGTAGCCACTTCTCTTATAGCTCTTTTGTTCTGTGAAACAATTCCTTATTTTATTATGCAAACAGTACATTAAGATCCTTGTGGGCCTAAGTTCCCAACAGTGCTTGAGATGACAGCAGAGAAGTAGGTTATTTCAGAAATCATGATTCTCTCCTCTAGAAGCTTTCTTGGAGTTCTGCTTTAACTGCTTTTGATATTATACGTGCTTAAAAAAAAAAAGGCTAAAAAAAATTCAGTACTTCCTAAATGTTATAGAGCTCAAAAAATACACTGTATGCCTTGTCACAATATTTAATACAGAGTGCTATTTACAGTAATGAATCAAAATGTCAGTTTTTAAAATATGAACTGTCAAAGTGTTCCTACTTCGCAGAAAACTTTGATATGACAGTTTGTTAATCATATGACTATTACATCAAATGTGTCTAAGAGTACTTTTGCTCGACAAAGTCTTTTTTTATTCTTTTCCCCTCCTTTTTCCCTGTTAATTCTGGCAGGGTTGTTTGACTGAATGCACTCTAATTAGAGGTCAGAAGAATCCAGAGCTGAATGCTTTTGTTTATGGACAGAAGGGATGTGTCAGTGCCTGTGTTCTTGCTGGTCATGGTCACCTAATCTTAGGTACAGCCTGGTTTGGATCATGTCTCCCTTGTGAGCATGGTGCAGTGGTGCTGATGCCTCTGGGGTAACTGCATTTGGGCAGCTGGGCTAAAACTGTCTCTTGAGTAATAAAAAGCTGGCTTGTACTGTAGCATTTCTAATCCCTGCAGCTTTAGCATGAGAGCACAAGTAAAATAAAGATCTCGAGGCTGCCTCTGTGCATCCTCAATGCGCTGAAGGCCTGGTGGGGCAGGGCAGGGCTGGTGCTGCTTCTTGAGCACCAGGCAGGGGCCTGGGGATACCAAGGTCCTCTCCCCAGTGCCTTTGATTTTTCTGGACGCAGGTCATGCAGTGGGTTTGGGCTCTGATTTCCCTTCCATTAATTTTGACCAGAATGCTTCGCTTTTTTTATTCTTTTGTTTGCTTATCTGCAAAATGGGAGTAATTAATTGATATTAGTTAACTCACAAGTCTCCTTAAAGCCGATTAGTCAAACAACTGCACTTCTGATGAAGACAGGGGAGAGCTTATGTAGATAATCGTGCTTTAGAAAACAGCCTCTGGAAGGAGCAGAGGGCTCAGCATGCTAATGTGAGGACTGGAGGCCAGAGAGGAGTCCCAGGTGTAGCAGAGTCATGTACCTCTGCCCAGAATGTCTTTGTGCCACATTGCCTAAGGCTTCAGATGGATTCTTACTGCTTGTTAAAACTCTCAGTTACCATTGCGTAGGTCTTACAAGTGCAATATTTCTGAGTTGGAGTTGGCCCAGCACAGCTATGGGAATAGGAGGAGTCTAAAAAGGCAAAAGCTGTGTGTCAGCAGTCCAGAAAAGAGGAGTGTAGGCAGTGCAAGACAGTAAATCTTAGAATCAAAAAATCATGGAAAGGTTTGGTTTGGAAGGGAACTTTGGAGACCCTTTAGTTTGAATTCCCATGTGATGGGCAGGGACACCTTCCATTAGATCAGGTTGTTCCAAGCCCTGTCCAACCTGGTTTTGAACACTTCCAGGGATGGTGCATCCATAGTTTCTCTGGGCAATTCATTCTGGTGTCTTACTGTAAAAAAATTTATTTCTCAGGCCAAATCAGATGGTCTTGATTGTGGGTGTTTCTGGGAGCCTGATTAACTTGGAATTTCAGCTGGGCATGTCTGTTAAATAACAACCTCAACATTTGCACTAGTGTTGCTGAAGAGATGATAAGGAGTTGTTTTCAGGGGAGTGGTCACATATGTAAGTGCACTTTTGAGCAGCACATCAGTGAGCTCTGGTGTGTGGAAGGCCCAGGTAAAGCTACTGCACACATCTGAAGTCTGATGTGCTGAGGCCCAGTGGGTCTCACCACTGGAAGGAGATTGGGAAGGTGAGGGCAGTGCTGTAGCATTTGTCACATTCATGTCCTGCTGATAGAGGAGGTGAGGAAAAAACAGAGGGGAAGAAAGCAGGGGAAGGAGGTGCTGGTGAGTGAGGTGATGACAGCAGGAGAGGCTTTGCTGGTGGTGGTGCCTGGTGTGGACCACCAGCAAGCCTGAGAGAAGCTGTTGGGTGAACCAGTCCCAAAAGGGTTCTTACACAAACACAGGGGTGCAGAGGGGCTGCCAGCAGCAAGGGCCACAGGCAAGGCGTGTGTGAAGGCATCCCTTTTCAAACCATGTCTTTGTCACCTCCATCAGGCCACTGCTGCTGCGTTTCCTCATCCCACAGAGGAACGTTGATTATTACTCAATTTTCATTTCAGACAAACCACGTTTTTAGTGCGACGATTTTTCTTTTATTATCGTTAGTGGAATGGGTGGAAAAGGAGCTCTAACAGATGTATGATTAGCAGGGCATGAAATTAAAAATGTTTGTGTACAAGGAAAAGGTTGTTTATTACCAAATTCCTCATTTGAAAATGAAGTGATACTAAGACTGGCAGTGGGATTCTGAAGCAGCCCCCCCAGTCCTTTTCTGTCCCTCCCTCAGCAGCATTGACTGAAAAGTAACAATATTTTTAATGTTACTTTTATTAAAAAAAAATAATAACACAATTGAAAAAGTCAGTACCTGCCTTTGGAGGCAGATTATTTAAAGAGGTTTTTCTTGTGCTCTGGCACTGATGGAGTCAATTCAAGAAAATATTTTGACTGATGTTTAAGCCCCACTGATTAGGCTGAATTGAATATTTTATATCAAAATTCATTTGGGTGGAAAATAAGGTTCTGATTGAATAATTCTGAGTGTGGGCATGTACCTGGGTGAATAGTACATATTGCCAAAATGTTGAAAAATTCATATTTGGAGTTGCTGCTGCTGCAGCATATGCAGAGGTGTGCAGATTAGTATGTAGTACTCAGATCTTCCCCATTTTGTGGATCAGACTTGTAGTGGTTTTGCACAGGAATGGTTTCAGGCTTTGGTAGAAAGCCATCAGCTCTTAGATTTTTGTCTTAGAAGTGTGGGGGTTTATCCCCATAGAAAATATCTGTCCTTTTCCCCCCGCTGCCTCCAGGATAATGAAATTTTTAGTTTGAGAAAATGATCTTTCTTCTTAGGAGCTTTGCCTGTGATGCGCAATTCTCAAGTACAGCTGATCTTCCTTGATTTTTTAAAATTATCACAGAATTGTAGAATATGCTGAGTTGGAAGGGTGGATCAGGATCATCAGGTCCAAGTCCTGGCCCTGCACAGGAGACCCCAAGAATCACACCATGTGCCTGAGAGTGAATTTTAAAAGAACGAGGTTGAGAGGTGTGCATCGGAAACGCTTCATTTGTGTTACTCTACTGAGAGAAGCTCAGTCCTACCTAGGACTGAACGTTTCCCAGGTGCTTTGAATTCTCACCTATCTCATTCTTTGTCCCCTAAAACCTTTGTGGCCAAGGTCAAGGCTGACACTGGTTGAAGCCTGTTGTGCTGCTCGCGTGTGAAGTTTCACCTGGGTGAGTGTTTGGAGGACCCAAACCTGTGGCATCATCCTGATGGATTCTGCCCACTAGGCCTGGATGGCATTGAGCTGAAAATAGGAAGAGGGCTAAGAGATTGTTCCTGCACTCTGGGAACAATTGAGACAGAAAATTGCTTCCAGGATTTCTTCACTTTTCCACGGAGAATAATCAGACTGTGTGATTCTCTGCCACAGGAAATACTGCCTGAATCTGTTACTTAAAGACAGCAAGCAAAGTTCAGATAGCAGCCTGCATACCAAAGGTGCTGCAGAGCAGGGACTGTCCCTTACTCAGAGGTTTTGTTTTTGGTGTAGTGTCATTTTTTTGCTGTTTATGTCATGGGATATCACAATGGTGCAACCAGTAGGACTGATAATTGAATAATGGCTTAGATTGCCAGCATGTTCTGGGTGCACATTTAGACTTTGGTGCCCTAAACAAGGGGACTGATTTGTATGCTGAGCTTGTAAATGGAGTTTTGCTTAGCCTGGTGCTTGGATTCTACACCTGAGATTGTGGGGGAGCTTAGAGCAATTCCAGTGAGGTGATGGTTGTCTGGTAATTTCAGTCCTTCTCTTGGCTTGTTTTAATCTTTGCTTCATAGATGTCAGCACCTTTATTTGTTAATTTGGAGGATTGGGCAGTACTTGGGCTACTTGCTGGGGTTTGTGTCATGTTTCTAATAAGGCCTTTCAACCATGTGTTTTATTCCAACTTTTAGGGGAAATTATTTACATTTTTTGAGTGAAAGTAGTTATGGCCAAATCATTGCATGAGCATTATACCTGCTGGGCTCCAAAATTTGATTCCTAAACTTCCATTAGTGGGTCATACTGAGCCAAAGGATATTGAACTGATAGAATAGAAAGGAGTAAAACAGAATGGAGTTGGTGTTTGGTTATGGGCTCTGGATGTCATTGTTCCTGACTGTTCATCTGGCTAATGTTTGCTTTTGTGTAGTATTTGTCTGTGTCTGTGCTTCTGTGCACATGGGGAAAAGGAGGACAAATATCACTGGGGTGGATTAGCATTAAAAAATAGTTAACTGATCAAAGCCATAAAGCTTGTCCAAGTGAATTCTTCAGAGAAATAGTTTTGAATTTCCCAAGCAGCCGCAGGCCATAAAAGCAAAGCGCTATCATTCAGAGATGCAAAAAATCCCATTCTGTTGGAGTGTTGGACCTATTTGTTCCCTTTTAGGAGGGAATTCAAAATGTTTTCTTAATTTTCTTCTGAACAGCTCACTGCTATCCATCATGAGTCTTTGCCAGCTCTGCTCCCCCTCAGTTTTAACCCTCCACTGAGATCTCTATATCCATACTTAAAATTTTGGATGCCTTTTGGCTCTGTGCAATTTGCTCGTACAGACTACACCTTGTCTCTGAGCTCAAAATGTTGTAAAGGAGGGGCAAAATGTTGTCCTCAGTGCCTTGGTGGAGGTGACAGGGAAGGTGGGATGCAGATGGAGAATGATGCCTGGAAAGGTTTTCCACACTTCCTGAAGGGATGGCCTGGGAGCCCTGTTCTTGCTGCCGTGTTCTGTCTCATTACTGGTGCTGCCCCAGCAGAAGCACCAGCCCCACCAGGTCTGCAGAGCAGGTGGGACAAAGCAAGAGGGAATTTCCTTTCTTTCACATGGAGGAAAGTTGTTTGACTGCTCAAAGTTATTGAAGTCTCATACTGAAGGTTAAGCAACCAGCCTCTGGGAATTGAGCACATAAATTTGCTTTATGCTTATGAAAGTCTCTTTCACAGTATTTTGCTTTTTTGCTTCTGCTTAAGATGTAGAAAAGAATGACGTGCTCATGTGTATGGTCCATACACAGGGTATTTGGATGGCACAGTGATTAATAGGAATGAAAATTATACTGTGGTGTTTTCGAGCTTGCCAAGAAAAAAAAGAAAGGAAAAATTCTCAGAAGACATAAAGTGCTTTGTAGCTGGAAGTGCCTGTTGCCCTGCAAGGTCTCAGCTGTCCTTTTCAGTCCCAGTCTTCTATTATTGAAAATATTTTTCAGTCTAATACCTAGTAGCTTTTTAATATTGCTTAATTGTATGCATGCCCCCCCCAAAAGAAAGCCACACATTTTTCTGCTTTTGGACGTGTTCAGCTTTAGGGCCCCCAGGGAGGGTGTTAATGGCTGTGTCCCGGCTGCCTTTCAGGCAGAGAATTCCACTTTTACTTTCCTTCTGAAATTTGGAGTTTCATTCCCCAGAAAACCAAATTTTAATATAACCACATTTAAAGTGTGTGTGTGTGTGTGTATATATAATTATTATCTTTAATCCTGAGTCATAAGTATATTCTGGTAGAAACTGAGGTCATGTTTGTAACAGGTGGGCAGTGCATGTAGAGCAAAGGTGTGTCTGAGGGACAGCACTGCAGCTTCAGAGAGGGATTAGATGTTTGCACAAGTGTGGGCATGGTATTCATGTGTGCCATGTACACATATCCTTGGTCTCTGTGCTAGAGCAGAGATGATTTACCCACATAGCAAGGCCATTTGCTAGGGTGAAGTCATCAGTGTTGTGTTCCTGAAGCAATAGAGAGGTGCATTCACGTATAGGATAGTGCAAAGTAAAAGGGAAGCTCATCCTTCTCCTCCAAGATTGTGCTTTGGCCTCTGACATCCTACCCTCAGATGGGAGCAGTGCTCTACTATTGATAACATGAGGAGGAATTGAATCTGAAGCCCAGGGCCCTTCTGCACAGGGAAACCATTGCAAAACAAAGCCAGGGTGTGAAGTTAAAGTGCAATAGCTGTTCCAAGCGTGCTTCTCATGTGGGCAGTCTTATTCTGCTCTGAGAGGGCCTTTGTGCAGTTCTGCTTCATCCAGTGCCAAAGGCTCTCTGAGTGCAGAAAGAAGAATGCCCACACAGGGAGCGGATAGCTTTTCCAGGCTATTTCACCAAGCTGAAGAGTCCCAGGAGATGCCATGTTTTCGTGTCCCCATGAATGTTGCAGGAGCCTACCCTTCATTCAGCTCCCTCTCCACTCAGGCTTTCACAGGAGGGCTCTGTGGTGGGGTGTGTGGTGGAGTTATGTCTTCTGGACCCTGCCAGGTGCAGCATGCATCACTCATTTACTTGAATTTTCGGGGCTGATCCCTGAGGATCTTGGTCTTCTCTGGGTGTTCCTGGTGTTGCAGTTTGGCATTCTCCATCGGGGCCGTCACCTCTTGTGGTGTGTCCAGCCTGCTGAAAAGAACTCCTGTGAGATCGTGCCTATGTTCATGTGTTGTTGCTTTTCCTGTGAAATCACCAAGCAAACCTGTGCACTGGGTATGATCGTTGTCTGAACACTGTTGAACAGGGAAAAAAAAGCCCATCTGTTCTACAAAGAGGCAGTGTAAAGAGCAGGCTCTGTGACTAAATAAATTCACATCTGTTTAGCAGAACCATCAAATGGTGAGCAGAGGGGCCTAATGTGAATCACATGTTGAAACCACAAGTATGAGTGAGATGAGCTGCAAAAGAGAGAGCCTGGAAGTGTTGATCCATGTGAGCAACTGTTGGTTTCTCTCCTTATTCTTTGCCTCTACCAGTTTCCTGAGCTAATGATGCAGAATAAAAAAATTAGGGATGTGCACATGTCTATGCATACTTATGTGTGTAAGTTTGTATTCATTGCATGATTAATTAACCTTCCTATGTTATTTTGAGCCATTAGATCATAACTTCAATTGAAGGGCTCTTTGTGGTGGGGGAGCTGCAGAGGAGGGACAGAGGGGCTGACATGAAGAGAGCAGGTGAAGCTGTTCCCTAATGGAGGTGCTTCACAAAAAAGCCCTGGGGTATCTTGTTTTAAAAAGGAGATTGTCTTGGAAGTGATTCCTTGTGATGATGTCTCCATCAGTGTCATCTCAAGGAACCTGATGGAGCAATCTAGAAGCTTCAAAGGGTAGGTTATGCCTTCATATGCTCAAGCTAATTTTAAAATAGGTATCTGGGTATACCAGTGCTAACAGACTGCATCTTTCCATGGATCAATGAACTTTGTTGCTTAGATTTTCCCCTTAGTGTTTTAAGCCCTGCAGAAACAAAGGGCAGCTCAAGTTTCTGTATTGGTTGCATTTGCAGTTTATTTTTCTTTTGTGCCAAGAACATATCAATACAATTTCAAAACGCTATATTTTGTGACTTGAGGCAGCAGTTTCTAACTTAAAAACAAGAAGGCTTTGGGGAGGTACACACAGCTCAGGTGCTTTAGTGAAGGTTATTTGACTGGTCTCCATAGCCCCTTAGTGTCCATGCAGGGGAGCAAGCATCCTCTCTCCCACAGGATCTCATGAAAAGAAACACAGTGTTTTTAGTCTCAAATGTGGTTTCTTGATGGTGCATTGCCTTTTGTCCTAGATATTTTGCAGCAAATGAGGCCAAACTTGAGGAAACAAAGAGTGGTGGAAGATAGGCTGTTAGACCTGATTTGCACAGATCCTGCTCTCCTGCAGCTCAGGCTGCTCTCTGTAGCTGACAGGGAGCTGTGTACTGCTCACCTGGGATGTGAGCTCTGCAGGAGCTGCTGGAGGTAATGAAGCACTTAAGGGCTGATGTGCTGAAGCTCCCCAAGGAATGATTAAGGTGTTGGCAGCTGTGTTATTTGGAAAGAGAAATATGTGCATTACACAGCAGAGGCATGCTGAAATGCCTTTCAGATGCTTGGTTGTGTGGGGGAACATGCTTTGCCTCAGACCTGAGAGATAGTGGTAGCAACTATTGAAGGGCATTTGATAAATGGAGCTGTGTGTGCACTTAGCAGCTGCAGGACCCAGCTGCCTGCCCTAGCACAGCTCAAAAACAAGTGATTGCCAGCAGTGGCTAAAATGCAGCAGCATATAAAAATCTTTGGATATATTAAAAGTTTTGTTCTTCCCTCTGCTCATGATTCATTTCTTCTCTTCCATCACCCCCTGCCAGTCTTTTGGGGAGAAAGTGCAGTGAAGGTAAAAGAGAACCAGAATATTTTCCTGGAGACTGTCAGATTTGAGCTGTTCCCTATCTAGGGAACTGATGTGGCCAGTCTAGTATGAAAACTCTTTAGTCACAACAGAACTTCCTACTGATTTTTGGAAAGGGGAACAAATGATTAATTTGGATGGTCGAAAACAGAAGGCAGCAAAGCGATAGTGGTGGAGCAACTGGGGTGGGCTTTTTGGCAGGATGAGCTTGTTTAGCAAACTCACAAGGCTAGTGTGGATGCCTGGCTGGGTTGACTTCATTGCTGGTACTGTGGTTTGCACCAACTGGGGAATTATCTCCCAGAGCTTTGCATATCACTGTTCTGGAATGAATGGACACTGAGTTAAAAGGGAAGAGCAGCAGTTTCTTGGGCTGGTGCTTGGTGCTTTTATGAGTTTGAAAGTAGAATTGAAAATCAAATTTCAAGCACTTGTCTTCTGTCATGAGTTTCTATTCAGAGCAGAACTAATGCTCTATGGATACTAAACCAGAGCTTTATCTTCATGCACTCTACAGTGTCACAATCAGCTTTGCCTTTGCTTTTAATATTCACCTTCACCCATTTTTCTGTGCTTTAAGAACACCCCTTGCCCCCTCTTTGAACAGGTGTCTTCTTAATGAGCTATATGTCATGTTTATTGCAAATAGCATAGGGGTAGCTAACACCACCTTGTCACCTACCCTTCTATCCATGTGACCATGATGTTGTGGAGCTCCTCCAGCTTAGGCATCATCTCAAAATATGCCTTTAATTCTTCTTTATTTCTTGACAAAAGGATGTGGAGCAGGCAGTGAACATCCAGTCAAATACGAGTCAAATGTGTGCTGTGGTTGTCAGTAAACTGCATATGGGGCTGCTTCAGGAGGAGCCTGGACTGTAGATTGAGATGAGTTATTGCTCGCCTTTCCTCACTATTGCTGAGGCTGTTACCCAATCTCGAGTCCACCAGTTGAAATGGGATGCTGAAAAGGTGGAAAGAGTCCAGAGGAGGGTCAGTCAGGGGCTGAAAGCTCATGGCTTACAAGATTAGGCTGGGAGAGCTTTGGCTTCTGTCTGGTGGAAAGAAGGCAAAGGAGTGATCCAATGGCAGCCTGTGACTAGTGCCAGGGGCCTTCTGAATGTGTCAGAGCCAAATGCTTCTGTCCAGATGGCCAAATAAAGTGCTGTGAACATGCATAATGGATTGGGAGATTCAGCTGGAGAGCTGGAAAAGCATTTTCTTTGGGAAAATAGTGTAACACTAGTAGAAGTCACCAGGTAGCAAGGGATTCTTCATTTTGGAGATTTTCCAGGACAAAGCCACAGCAAGCCTTACCTAGAGTTGGTGATAATTTAGTCTCCTGCTAAAAGCAGAACTTGGTAGCCTGCAGAGATCCTCTGTCTTTCCTGACAATACTGCAGGCTTTCAGCTTCTTTAAGGAGGAAGCAATTTAAACCTTTATTTTTGCTTTGTGTTGCAGAAGGGAGACAAGAAGACATTGGGGTGCTCATGTATTGATGATGTGAAGTCACCTGTTGTCGTGAAACTCAAGAGAAATGTAGTCTTTTTCCTGACTGTTTATACAAAGAGTTTTGTGTACTTCCTTTCTTACAGTTTTCATACACTCAAATATCTTGCTTCCATTAGCAGTCTCTCTGCAACATCAATTTCCAGCCATCTGGCAGCTATCACTCTTCTGTGTTTTAAGATACAGGATTTTCCATAGGAAAAAGGCTATTTCCCCAGATTATTTGCAAAGTGCTGTGACCTGAGCTACCAAAGCCAAGACACAGGTTGGTGCAGTGCTCAGGAAAAAGTCATTCAGGGATTTGTCGTACCTGAAGCTGTGACTTCCAGGATGGCTTGGGATCTGAGGGAGGAAAAGTTAAGTGGATCAGGTGGGAGGAAGAGAATCCGGAATTAAGGATTTTGATCCTGGACACTGTTCCTGCCCATTAATTGATTTAATTGCTTGATTTTAGGCAGTACAGTGTCAAAGTCTGGATTCCACTGCCAGCTCCATGAGCTGTCAGAAGGTTATGGTGGTGACAGATCCACACATGCTTCCTTCCTGAGTGGTGCCTGTGCTGTGCCTCTGTTGTGAGCTGCAGCTCCTTTTCCATTCACAGAAATCCTTTTGATGGCTTGGGGATGAGACTGCCAGTAGCAGATGTGTGTTCTTCCAGGTGAGGCAACATCTGACTCTTCCTGCAATCACAGCTGTTTTAGAAGAGGAGGGAAGTGCAGGGAGCCCCATCATAAATACAAAACCCACCTACACCCAGCCTTGTTGGGTAGGACCTCAAGCTCAGCACTGTTTCCTTGTTCACTCTATCAGTTTCCCACTGAGCTCTGATCCCTGCTGTTTCTCCCCAGGCTGAGCCACACACACTGCTCTGCAAAGCTAATACAATTATCTGTGTCTCAGTATGCTGCCATGGTCCCATTTGGTCCCAGTGGGGTCTTGTTGATATCTCACAGCTGAGCTGCATGTTAGTTCTGCACAATTCCTCCTTGTTTACAGCCAGCGACAGCATCCAAAGTACCTGAGTTTGTTCCAACAGCCTTAACCTTGCCAGTTCTTGTTGTCCTGTTTTCTTTTCACTTAAGTGAGACTCTTGATATGCCTGATTTCAGTACATCTCCATCAGTTGGGAAGTCCAGTCCCTTAATAATTTTATTTGATGGATAAGCTCTGTGTTGCTTGGCAGTCCCTTGCTGAAGTAGGAAGCCAAGCACTGAGCTGTGCTATAGGCAAGACATTGAATACAGGCACAGAAGGAATAAAGGCAGCTTTTTTTGGCAGAGAGGTCTTGAAAATAAATTGTATTCAGGAAAATAGTATTTGTGTAAGGGAGCCCATGATCTGAGACTCCCAGAATAACCTTTCTGCATCATTCCTGGTTTTGCTGTCTCTTTTAATATATTTCCTCTCTTATTTTATATACAAATTTCTGGAACATCCATCTCAAACTTTTCTTTCTGGTACAGCAACATCCTCACAAACATGTAGGTCAAGTTATCAGGGGAAGAGTCTATGACAATTGGAAGAAATCTGGCTGGCTCAGAGCTAACTCCTGGCTTAGGTCCTTAGGTTCAGGAATAAAATGTATTTGAGTAAGCCAGCAGGTCTTCCTCCTCTGTTACAATTGCCTTGGGGTTTGTTGTGACCACAAGTAGCTGAGGCCTTGGATTGGTGTTTTATCCAATATGATTATGTTTGGAGTAGCTGAGGATTGTCTCATGCCACAGAAGCCAAGAATCAGCTTGCTCTCTGGTGAAATTGCAATGCAGTCATTAGCGTTGTATTAGATTAGATAGATCTATCTATCTCCAGGGAGCCAGTATGATCTCTTTGTTTCAGTTCACATGGACAAGACAAGTTCAATTTATTGGGATTTTAAAGCCTAGTTTGTCATCTGACACCAGGATGTGACATGGCTGTAAAAGGAAGATCTCATTCATCAGCTTTTATGCGTGTGTTTTGCAGCAGCAGCCAAATTCAAATAACCAGCATCTAATCCCAAAACTCCTAATGCAATTATATTGGGAAAGAAAAGAAGTTTTATGTTTAGTTTGCCCTTCTACCTTTTCCACTACTGAAGCTGATACAAGAAAAATGAACTAAGAGGGAAATCTAAGGGTGGGTTCTTGGCTGATAACATTATTGTCCCAGAAGCAGTGTTTTGAAGTAGGAATGATTGTGACATTGGGTTGATACCTGATGAACTGTTTTCATGATGATATTAACTTTTGTCAAGCATCTTTGTACCAGAGAGACTGTTCTTTACCATCACATCTTTGCAGTCTCCACTACACACTTGCTGTCTTCCTTTTATGTCTCAGTAATACTGTAGAAGTTGTAGTGACTTAAGAGTGTACAACAAAAGTCACATCTCAGACTGGCATTGATCTGATGAAAAATGAATGAATTGTGGATGCAGCTAGGGGAAAAGTTACTGTTCAAGTATTGGTTATTTACTTAAAAGAATGGGCACAAGCTCTGTTCATTTGCCAGTTACTGCAACTAGAAAATAAGGAATATGATATTGCATTGACATTGACCTATTACAGTAGGTTTTATATATTTATATATTGTTGGCATATCTTAAGTGGAATACAACATATTGCTGCAAACTGGAAAGAGCTGTTGAGTCCCTTGAAGGCCGGGAGGCACTGCAGAGAGACCTTGATAAATTAGAGGACAGAGCAATCACCAGCCATAGGAAATTCAGTAAGAAAAAGTGCCAGATTCTGTACCTGGAATGGGGCAACCCTGGATGGACGGACGGATGGACTGGGAATGAGAGGTTAGAGAGCAGAGCCATGGAAAGGGACTGGGGGTCCTGGTTGGTGGCAAGTTGAACATGAGCCAGAAGGGCCAAGTGTGTCCTGGGGGCTTTGCCAGCTGGGCAAGGGAGGGGATTGGCCCACTCTGCTCTGCACTGGGCTGGGCTCACGCTGAATATTGTGGACAGTTTTGGGCACCACAATGTAAGAAAGACATGAAACTATTAGAGAGTGTCCAAAGGAGGGTAATGAAGATGGTGAAGGGCCTTGAGGCTGTATGAGAAGCAGCTAAGAGCACTTGGTCTGTTCAGCCTGGAGGAGACTGAGGGGAGATCTCTGCAGCTACAGCTTCCTCCTGAGGGGAAGAGGAGGGGCAGGCACTGATCTCTGCTCTGTGGTGACAGTGACAGGACCCAAGGGAATGGCCTGATGCTGAGTCAGGAGAGGTTTAGGCTGGATATTAGGAAAAGGTTCTTCCCCCAGAGGGTGGTTGGGCTGGAACAGCTCCCCAGGGAAGGGGTCACAGCACCAGCCTGGCAGAGCTCAAGAAGAGTTTGGACAATGCTCTCAGGGACATGGTGTGACTCTTGGGGATGGTGCTGAGCAGGGCCAGGAGCTGGACTCAATGATCCTTGTGGTCCCTTCCAGCTCAACAGGTTTGTGATTCCGTGAAACCCTTCTGAGTGGAGATAAGTCACAGCTGTCAGTCTGGGGCTTTTGCATCACAAAATAATTGATTTTGATCCCTCAAGGGATCTCTGGAGGTCATCTAGGCCAACCACTTACTCATACCAGGGTGCACTTCAAATTTAAGTCAGGTCTTGTGGAGGATCCCATGGAAGTTTGATTGAAGCTGTTAAAGTCAGAATGAAATATTACCGGACTATATTCTTCGAGGAATAATTCATCAGTGCTCTAACTAGGTTTCTTTTTCCTTTAATTCCTCTGATTACATTAGTGATGTCCCATAGCAGGAAATAGGTAAATGCTCTCAGTCCTATTTAACTGAAGAAGTGACTTTGATTTCATTTACTTATTTATTTTACTTTGAGGGAATTAGGATGAAGATACAAAACCTTG
Organism: Hypocryptadius cinnamomeus; assembly: GCA_013400635.1. Lineage (NCBI taxonomy): Eukaryota > Metazoa > Chordata > Aves > Passeriformes > Zosteropidae > Hypocryptadius > Hypocryptadius cinnamomeus. Next base: position 50,090 of record VYZP01029733.1, read on the forward strand.
CCTTACCCAGGCAATCAAAATAAACTATGAATAGCAGAGGCAGAGTTGAACTTGCTCCAGCTGATACCTGTCATGAAAGATTACAGCAAAGCATTAGGAATTGTGCATAAACCATGTAAAATGGGTGCAGGCAAAGAAACCTGATCTTGAGGAGGTATTTGCCACAAGAACTTGGAGTCCACCTGTGTCGAGTTTGCCTGGTCAGGAAGGCAGCCACTGGAGGGTGATGGTGTTTTCCATGCCTCTTCATCACCTGTCAAAATCTCGTGGTGGCTCAGTTGACTCTTAGTGCTTCACTGCTCACTGGTGATAGAGGTCACACCAGCACCATGCACAGGATTCCCAGTGCTCAGAGTTGTTCCTGAAGCTTTGTGATGAAGGTCAGGACTCAGTTTGCTGCTGGGGGGGTTTGAGGGAGGAGCATTATTGGGCTGGTTAATATTGCAGGAGTTAAATTTGGTTAGAGGTGTTGTGCAGATCAGCAATGATTAAGGGAGTTCCCAAGGACTCCCAATTCCCCAAATCACATAATTTGCCATATGATGTAAAATTGATGAGAATAAGTAGTACCATATGGGAAAGGCATTCCAGGAGAGCTTGTGCTGAGTTTATAAGTACCTATGGCACTTCGTATGTTTGGTTAAAGACCTCTAATAAGACCTGAATTTTGACATTATACCCTCTTTTGAAGGCCACAAGAAGTACAAGAGCATGGCTAGAGATCATGTGCCATAAATGAAGAAATAAATTCATTTAACCTTCAGAGGGGAACAGTGCCAAGAAAAACAAGCAGCTTTGGGAGTTTGTAGAGAGCAAATCTCTCTGGTCAGCCTCAGTCACTGCATTTGACTAATTAGAAGACTGGAGGTGAAAAGGACAAAGCAAAGAACTGTATTTTAGCAGGGCATTTGAGGTTTGCAATTTGGGGAATTTGAGGCAGAAAAATGAAGACAAATCAGCTTAGAGGAGAGACATCCAGACATGTAGGTTGCAGCTCTAACAGGAAGGGACAATGGATGGCATGATTTTTGCATTGTGAAGGATGTCCCCTTCGTTTAGTTCTAGAGCTGTTCTTTAAAATTCATTTGGAAGGTGATGTAAAGACAAAACTTTTCTCTTGGAATTCTTTTGCTTGGATGGAAGAGAAGAGAGAGTGGGGAGGATGCAGTTTGTCTTTCTACACTTAGAGACAAACTTGAGTTATCACGGGAAGGTGATGCTCGTATTGTGTATCAGAGAAAAGCCCCAACACAACTTTCAGTTGCATCTACTGTCAACAAACGAGGACCTAATTCCCTATATCTGGTCAATATCTTGGCCTTAGGTGTAATGGTTCACTGTGCAAGGGTGATACTAAGACAGAACATCACAGACCTACATCAAGCCAGTGAATTTAGGAAGGCGTGGGATGGAAGACAGAGCAGACAGTCTGTAAGCACAGACGGTTGTTGCTCATTTTTTGTTAAATACTGTTGCTACCCGCTACGAAGCATTAGCTTAATTAACTCAGGGACAAAATCTTCTGTCTTGGCGAAGTCCATCAACATCCAAGGAGAATTTGGTCCATGTTACAAATATGAAAATGAAATGGAGATTTATTTGGGTACAGTCTAATCACAGAAAAGCCAGCCTGTCTCAGAGATGAATGTACTTACAATTTCAAAAGTAGACAAATTGGTACTCTACCCTTCCATTGCTTATCACATGTAAGGAGAAATTGTCTTGAAACCCTCAGTTTTTTACCTTCCCTTCTCAAAGGTGAATGACATCCTGTAATTAAAAGCAAAAACAAGCTCTTATGCCCACACATTTGAAAAAAGAAAAAGGCAGTGAAAAAACCTTGTCAGGCTGTTATTAGTGCATGGTATTATCTGCTATTGATATTCCTGGTCTGACATTTTTAGATAATGCGGTCTCAGCTTGGGATTCGTGGATTTCAGTTCCTCTGCTGTGGTGTATTCTTTCATGGTTAGAATTTTCTGAACTTACAGCATTAAGATCGTCCTAATGATAGAACCGGAGCACACTGTTTGCCTTATTTATGCAGTGTGATTTCACTCTTTGCTCTTAATGCTATTTATCATGGTTTGTCTGGTCTTATCCTCTGCCTCCAAAAGTAAGTGATGACTAATGCTTCCAAGGAAGGAAGGATAACAGAACCTCAGGCGTCCACAGCTGATTTCAGTCAGGTTTTTGTTTTTGATATTATTCATCATTTTACCTCTTCTATTTTAAGTTACTATTCTTAAAAATGGTCTTACGCCATCAGCCACCATTTCAGAAAAGGTAGCTGGAAATTTGAAGAGAGTTCAGAGTAAACATACATAAGAAAGTCAAGAGAAATTCTTCTTTTACAGGGAGTTTAATTGATACTTAATTTAAATCTTTTTGTTTGATTTAAGCAATGACCTGGCTGCATTCTGAAAGAATCTACATAAGGAAGTGAGGCCAGTCTGTAATGCAGATGACAGGACCATAGCAAAATGCAGTGGTCGAAAGTGGATCTAGCTAAATCTTAAGCCAGACATAAAGGAGAAGCTGTGATTATGAAGCTTAATTTTTTGTCCAAATAATTTACCTAATGTTGTGTTGGGTTCTTCAATGCTTACGTTGTTTCAGTTGAGGCTACATATGCTTTATAACAAATAATCCTTAGCTCAGCAGAAGCTTTGTGGAGTGGCAGTTGGGGATGGTTCAGGGTTAGTCAAGATGATCAATGAGAGGCTTTCAAAGCAGTGACACAGAGAAGATTTAAGGGATTTTCTGGGGGGATGAGGCAGTGAATTTGGGAAGGGGGTGTTGCCAGAGAGGTCAGTGAGTAGGGAGTCACAGAAAAAGCTTGTAGCAGTCAGATCAGGAATGGAGCTGTGAGCTACGGCTGACCAAGGATGGCTGCGGGAGGGTGGCAGGCAGACATGCAGAAGGCTTCAGCCAAGACAGAGGGAGGTGTGGCACTGACAGAGTAGCAAGAGGTGGCTGTCCCTCTGGGAGGATTCCCAGGGATGCAGGGATGCTCTGCTGACAAAGGTTTTTCTGACCTTGCTGAGTTAACTGTTGCATGGCTGGATCTACTGAGGTTTGCCAGGAAGGGGCTCATTGAATGTAAACAGTGCCTGACAAATTACTTGGTTGGAGTAGAAATGTGGAGGCAGCTCTAGATTTAATCTGTAGGTTAATGTTTCAGTGAAAAATAACTTTTATGGAAGAAGATAGCTCCAAAGTGAAACGTGTGTTTGCTGGCTGTGTTGCTGGCTAGCCAGAAAAGCACTGCTGTTACCTGTTGGGTGTTCCCCTCCAAGTGCAGACACCACAATGACACTCAGGCTGTGACATGGGTAAGAGTAAGTTTAGAGTAAGGGAATTAGGCCCAAGTTTTCCTGTGCTGTTTTGGTTACTTGTGCACATCACAAATGTTCTGCTCCAAAGAAGCTTCTGATGGAAAACTAGGCAGTATTGCAGGAGGTGGAGAGAGAGCACTGGTGGCTTTGTCTGAATTAGCCAGGGTGCTCCACCATGGAGAGGTCTGCTGAAAGGTGAGCTATGCTTGTCTGCAAGCCACTGTGCCTTACATTTTTCCTTGCTTCTCGCCTTTTACCAGCCAAAATGGAGGGAAAATAATAGCAAGCCCAGAAGTTTGGCTTCAGCTTTTAAAAAGAAATTAATTCATTTTCTGTGATCTTGCAGAGTAGTTAGGCTAAATTTAATTGAGGCTGGGGAGCTGGGGCTGGAACAGATGAGGAAAAGGGAACTTGCTGAAAACACTGTCAGGGCACAGATAGCAAAAATGAGTGGCAGTAAATGCATAACAGAGAATGAGATGGGGAGAAAGAGGAAGAGAAAAGGCTAACGGGGAAACAATTAGAAAATACCACCATGGCCAAAACAAAGGCGTTAGAGGTTAGCTGAGAGGGAGCTGTGTGCCAGCTTACAGTCAGCAGCTGAGTTACAGCACTGTGGTCTCCCTGCTCCCAAGCTGTCCATAGGAGCAGTCTGCTTCCTAAGCTCGTTTGTTGAAATTCTCTCATTGTCTTCAGCTGTGCTCAGTGCTGTGCAACCTGGCTACTGAAGCAGATATTCTTGGTTTGTGCATCTTACAACCCATCCCTGTCATCAGCCTAGCAGGCCATGAGAGTTGTGAGACCAAGGCATGCTGTCTGGGGGTGGTTAAGGAACATTCCAGAACAGGAATGGTGATCATCTAGTCAATAATGGGATTTTTTCCTTTAGCTTTGAATCAGCATGGAAGTAATGTCCAGGGTCTGAGGGTGCTTCATTGTAGCAGGAGGCTCTTTCATATGAGATGTCAAGCCAGAGGCTGAAAACCTGTCAGAATTAAACTCCAGGATGCTTTTAGCAGTGGGTGAGGTACAGTCATCTTTGGATGTAATAACTCTGCAGAGTGCAGGCTTGTCCTGTTTAGCTCTTAAGGCTGACTGCCCTCATTGCTTTCTGCTCTTAAGACCTAGATAGTTGCCTGAGTTTTATTGCTGCTTTTACAGTTTTGAAGCTTGCAGGAGGAGGAGGCAGCAGTGTAGGTGAATCTTACTGCTGGAGTGGCAGTGGGAAGTGCCAGGCGGTGGAACCGTGGTTCGTGGTTCGTGTGCCCTCAGCCCCCACCTGCTGTGACTGGTTTCCTCTCCTGCCATGTGGGGAGGACCTGCCTTTCACTTCTTGCTTTCAGAATGATGCTCTGCACTCTTGCTGTGGGGTAGACAGCAGGCCTGTGGGGGAGAAAAGTCATGTCCTTGCAGCTCAGCCTTGGATACATCTCTGGGCTGCTCCTGTCTGCCTCATTTCTAGGCAGCTCCAGTGTCTTCCTTTCACTGGTACTGGATGCCTAGTGCAGCAGGTTCACTTACTAGTGGTAGGAATTGTGAAACCACTGTCTGCACATTGGACAGTCAGACTGCATGGCCAGGAAGAGACAGAAGTGTTGGGACTGATGTTTGGCACTTGCCAGTTCGTCTCTCACACAAGGAGTGATGCAGGTGGAAGATGACCAAAAATTGTCACCTCCTAGTTTTGGGTCAGACATTGGGGCTTGAAGTAGAAATTACTCCTCAAGCAGGAAACTCTTTTTTTGAAGTAAATTTACTGGTTGGAATAAGCACACTTGTGTATCCATCAGTTTTAACAGTCATTGCTCTTAGCTGGAGGTGCTCATCTTGCACTACCATGTGGAGACCTTGATCCTATCTCTGGCACTGATCCTTTTCCATGATGAAATCAGATCTTTGCTGATTGGGTCACAGGTGCCTGTTGGTTTTGGTAGCCTTAAGGGGTTCTGACCAAAGCAATGCATGGGCAGAAGCAGCAGGATGCTTAAGAGCTGCAAAATTACCATTGACTTTTATCTGTGTGGGATCTTCATTTCTCCATCAAATCTGAAGTCCAGCTCCATAGGACCATCTGATATGGTACAGTAGGACTGTCATGGCTACCCAACGAGTGTGGTTTGTGTGTGGTGAAAAGCACTTGTTCATTGGAATTAACAGGATTTTTATGGGCAACATTTTCAGCAGCATGTGAACCCAGTTCTCAAAAGTGATGTAGGCTTTTAAGAGGCCAAAGCCAAGATTTTCATAAATAAGTAATGATTTGGCCTGCCTCTGTTTTTTGTTACACAAGTCTAAAAGGAGCCTGGTTGTCAGGGGTTGTGGGATTCTGGCATTTTTTCAAAATTGACATGCTTTTAAAATGTCTTAGGCTGGGCATTCAGAAATGGAGGCATCAAGAATGGTTAGCTACTTTTGAAAACTGTTTTCTTAAAAGTCTGAATGAAAATCACTGGGGCATGGGGTCCTAAATGACATGTGAAAAAGTGCTAAAAGTGTATTTTGGAAGTGTGTGTGCCTGTCTGTGACTAGACTTTTCCCCAGAGCACCTGCACTGTTGTACATTAGTGTACTCAAAAAGGCCTGACAGGGAAAGGCAAATACATCACTACTGTGCTGAATGCAGGGTGGGATTGATGGGCTGCTTCAGGGTGCCAGCCTGTCTCTGCTCTGGTTTGAAGAGGAAAATAGCAATGATTTTTGCAGGTACCAACAATAATCTGATCAGTAATTCTGACCTGCTGGGAAAAGAAAGACAAATTTGCATCTAATCCTATACATTAGGAAAAATATATTTAAAGTTAAGCATGCACCAGTTAAACATGTTTTGAAGGGTTTTGTAGGATTGATTTCATAAACCAGAAAAATAGTAGGATTGCAACTGTTAACTTCCCCAGCCTAAATTCCTAATGTACGTGTGGCTCTCTTTGTGTCTCCTCAGATCTGAACCATGTCCCACCCATCCTGGCTGCCCCCCAAGAGTACCAACGAGCCTGTTGGGCACGTTACTGCAAGGATGGAGACCACACACACCTTTGGGACTCCCAGCATCTCCGTGTCCACCCAGCAGACCCCAAAGAAGTTTGCGCCTGTGGTCGCTCCCAAACCAAAGTACAACCCATACAAGCAACCAGGAGGTGATGGTGAGTATTTCTTTTCTAGGAAGGAACCACAACTGCCTGTTGAGAGGAACTGGCTGCTAACACAGGCTGTTCTTGATTTGCTCTTTGCTGGTGAGTTTCTGAGAGCCTCCTTTTTTCAGGTCATTCAAATCAAGAAGGATGTGAAGGTATCTCTTCCCCTTGCTCTGGCTAGCTACCCTCCTGGGAAGTGCAGGGCTGGGAGAGGACATGAGGACAGATCTTTCTCAGTTTTAATTGAAAGCAGATGTTCAGAACTGGTACTTTTCAAGGGGTTTTGCTTGTTTGGTCCCTGCTGGCACATGATGATTCAAGGAGCTTGGGCTCAAACAATTCTTTTCTGTATTGGTTCTTTCACCCCAGCACAGGGGAATGCTTTACAAACAAGGGGTTGATCTGTGGAGTATAATTGTGAGTGGTAGTGCATAAATTTGGCCAGTGAATCTGGAAGTGTTTTCTCTCCAGTCTGCTGGATGGATTTTTTTAGTTTTGTTCCTTCCCTCTACTATGGAACACTCTTGAATATGAAATAATTGGGAAGGTATTTAGATGACCATTGCAATAGTCTCTGGAGCTGTTACGTCAGCAAAACAAATGCCTGCCAGTCACTGTGTGTCAGCCTTCCTCTACTTCTTGCTGTGAAAGTCCTCCTCTCCTGATGTAGTTGAGCAGCAAGGGTGGGATTTGGGTGCCTGGCTTGTGGACACATGGAGGGGAGTGAGTTTCCAGGAGCAGGAGTGCAGGGCTGGGAGCACCTCTGGAACTTGCAACTGGAAACCTGCAAGTTGGAGCACCTGGGATGCCCCTGGCTGACGATGGAGAGTTTGTGATGGAACTGCAGCAGAAACAAGTGAAAGCCAAGAATGTCAGGACAGAGTTGTTTTGGCAGAGCATGACATTTCTATTCCTGGTGATTTACTGAGGTAGAAATGGTGGGAAGTTCTTCCCCTCCTCCTCTCCAACCTTTCTCCAAAGAAAAGCTCAGCTGTATTCAAGAAAATGCCCAAACCAGCTTTTGTATTTGGTTTGGGATGCTCTACATTGTTCTTTCACTGCTTTTTCCTCTTTTATGTTGAGTACAATAAGATAAATATCACCTGTATATTTTTTCTTCTTTCTGCTCTATCTTTTGGAAGTTTATACATTTTCAGGAACACTACAGAGTAATGGAAAAGAGAAAGAAAAACAAAGCAGCATATTAAATCTTAGACTTGAGTGATTTTTTGAAGTTAAGGACATTTTATAGGAAAGTTGGAAAAGCCTGATGAGTGTTTTGGGTATTTTTTGTCTGCCGCCCTAACTTCGGAGAATTCAGAACAAAAAAAGAAAATGTGTTGGAGGGGGAGAAGCGAAGTCATATGCACCTGTTCTGCTGCCTTCCAAAAACTTAGTGAGAAATAGGAAGAGAAAGACATTTGGAATTTAAAAAGTAAAAGATAATCCATTTCTGAAATGCAAAGAAAATGTCACCTTCAAGTAAAGTGGAAATTCTTATTTTTCTAATTCTCTTGCAATTAAAAATAAGAATGGAATATGGTCCTTTTCTGCCTAGGAAATCTGTTCTTGATCAGTCAGGACTTTTTGTGTGAAAAAGGTCAGTATGTCTTAATTGTCAATGTTTTAGTGATTGTAGGTCTAATTGTATGTGACTCAGGAACATTATCACCTTCTAAGAAAGTCCTGTGTTTCTTGCCACTTGTGGAAGGAGGTTTTCCCAAAGAGCAGAGCAGGCACTGCAGGCTGAGAAGGGGAAACAAGGCACTCAAACATTTCTCATGTAACCCTGAGTTCCTGGTCCTGCAAGCAGTCAGTCATCGCTGGATCTGCTGGAAACCAGGGGACATTCGGGAACTCCCAGGGGACTTGGTCAGTGCCAGTCCCTTGCCTTGTCTGACACTGGGCTTTTAGAGATCCCATTGTTATCTGACAGGCTTGGAAGAGCTAAGGGTTGGCCAAGACTTGGTCAGAGGTAGGCTTAGTGATGTGACAACATGCCTGCAGCTTCAGCTAATCCACTTCCAGCAGGTGACACGCTGCTGGTTGCTGTCAGCAGCCCGTGCAAAGCCATTACCATCCATATATAACCCTGAGAACATGAGGCTTCTGGGATCTGGCAGGTGAGAAACAGCCCAATGTGCTTCATTCACTTGCTATGGCTCCCTTCTCTCTTCCAGGCTCCCTAATTGTTTTTGCAATGACCTCCCTGATTTCTGTAGCAATAATTCAACCTGGGAGATGGCTTCAGGCCCCACTGGTTCCCTGCTCACAGGGGTACGGCCATTTTGCCTCAATTTGTCCTCTGTTGGACACAGCTCTTTCCCACCTGGTTAGCTGTGAGCCTTGAACCTGGTGTGTTTTCATCCCTCCTACTCTTGCCAAAGCTGCTTATTTGGAGGCACATGGGCATCCCATGCATCCTTCTGCTGGAGATGAGTGGGATTAACAGCACTGCCCTGGGGAAGAGTTGTCCTGGGGCTGTTATTGGTCAAGAAGTGATTGTGCTCATCACAGCCTTGGCTGCCCCAGCAGTGTCACTGGAATTGACTCCGGGCAGCCTTTGTAGTATCTGGAATCTCTCTGGGGGTCTGGCAGATTCTGTCCCTAGTAATTTCTTTAGCTCATTGCTATTAACGTTCAGGAATGTGCATCCTCTGGTCTTGTGGGTCTTATTATTGTAGGTGTGCTACTTGTACATAGAGGGTCTGTCCAGCTGATCACATTTGTGGCTTTATTTTGTGATCATATTGGAAGCAGAGGGGAAAGACACTGAAGTGACACACTGTGGAGCAGGTGCTGTGTGTACCCCCCTCTCCCTCCCATCTCCTACCAAAGCATTTCCTTAGTCTCACCTTGACTTCAATTTTATTTTTTATTTCCTGATACCTGCACAAAACTCTGCCAGAAGGTGCTGATTAAAAGCTGCTTAATGGAACTTTAACAGAAGTTAGAAATGGTTACATGACTGAAACAAAGTGAAATGGCAACAGCCAGCAGTTTATAAACCAGGAACATTTTGCTGTGATTTGAAGCACTCAAGGCATGTGTTCAGACCACTGAAGTAGCAATTTTCCTGGTGCTGCCAGCCCCCCTCCATGCTGTTTGCCATGCTGAGTTGCTGCAGCTTGTTTCACACCAGATTTATCCACTCATCAAAGCAGAGACCATGTCTTGCTCTTGCAGGGATCTGCCTGGGGGCCCCTGGGTATGACTGCAGTAGTGGTAGAAGAAATGATCATAATGGTAATCATCATCAATAAGACCCGAGCCCTGCTTAGCATTCTGCACAGATCTCTGCCATGCAGGCAGCCCAAGAGGCAGGCACAGCCTGTTTGTATAAGTCCTTCCAACACCTGCTGTGGTCTGGGCTGTGTTTCTGGAGGATTTAGTGCTGCCACTCCCCAGTGTGATGCTTTGCAGGGGATTAACCTTGCCTGATCCTGGGAGGTGTGAGCACCACAGTTCCTGGGACGTGCTGGTGCTCATCATCTTACAGACCTCTGTATTTGCCCCACAGAGAGAGGAGCAGAGAGCTGTTCAAGCTTGGGGAAGATGTTTGTCTACAAGGTGAACAACTGTGAATTGGCAGGAAGTGTAGCTGCTGAGGAATTAGGCTGCAAATCAAAATTAAATGTCCAGACATCTGAGCAGTAGCTCTAAGAGTTTAACTGGGGTCAGGGATGGTCCTTGGATGGAGCTAGATGTGTCTGAAGTTTGAGAGCATCTTCTCTTCGTGCTGGGAAAAGATGAGTCCTGAGATGGATGAGGCATCAACCAGCCATGGTTCCTGACAGTCTGCTTCTTACATATTTGGCTTCTTTCTCCATGCTCATGTCTTTGGTGTTGCCTGCCCCCTCCCTCTTTTCCTCAGCAGACCCTGTCCAGCAGTGTGCACAATGGGTTTTGTCCTACATCAAAAATCTCTTAAAGAAACTCAAATCTTTTTTCCAAAGAGCTGGTATTAATTCTGTTTCATTTAAAAGCAGTGGATGCCCCATCATTTAAAGTGCTCAGGATCAGGTTGAACACGGCTTTGAGCAGCCTGATTTAGTGAAAGATATCCCAGCTGATGGCAGGGGTTTTGGATTGTATTATTTTTCAAGGTCTTTCCAATCCAAACCTTTCTGTAGTTGTCCTTCCTCCTTTTCCTGCCACTTACTTCTCTCTTGCTCTCCAGCTTTTAGACTTAAATTGGTATTTCAGCATCTTCAACAGAGCTGGAGCCTTAGGGAAACACTGCCACACAGCTGTTCCCATCTATGCTGGGCTCAGGAAGATAGAAAGGATTTATAGCTTGCAGATGAAGCAAATTCCATCTTTGCCTTAGTTCCAGAAAATGGGGCCTCACCCTGCAGGTAAGGCTAAGGAGGTGTCTGGTGTGGGGTGGGATTGGTGATAGCTGATCTGCTGGCTTAGTGCCTGCTACTTTGGGGCTGGTGCTGCTGGGGTGGCACTGGGAGCTTCAGAAATGTGTAAAATCTGTTGTCAGTCAAAGATACTCAGAAGAGCCTGAGTCAGGGCCACTGGATGGCTTGGGTGCAGTGAGTGACAAACTTTGCAGTGTGAGTTGCCTTTTGGTTTGGATCCTTTTGGTTTGAATCTTGTTTTGGTAACCACAAAAGTTCTTCCCCCCCCGTGCCTCCAAATAAAGCTCTGCAGGTCCAGCAGAAACACGACTGTGCTGAAACAGGTGGAGCACAGTGGTGAGCTGGGGAGGCTCAGCTGGATTGCAGGGCTGGGCTTTCCAGTCCAGCATTTGTGAGCACTAGTGCAGCTCTCTGATTGAATATACCTCCTCTGCCACTGTGTGCAGTCACTTGAAAGATGATTTCATGGTGGTAGAGAAGGAAATTAGTCCATCCTTGCCTACCAGGAAGTGCCAGATCATTGAATGGCTCCCAGGAGGTCTCCTGCTCCTGCAAAGTTGATTCTTTCAACTCCCTAAAAACCAAATCTGTCCTATTCTTGCAATGTCTTGTTGTTCCTATGAACAGGACCATGTGTTTTTCTCAAGCTGCCTGAGACAGGCTGAGATGCTGCAGTGCCAGCCCTGGTTAGAAAGGGATGTGGAGCAACATTCCTCACAGGGCAGTCACTGTTTGTGGGGCTGCCCAGGGCTTGGAGGTGCTTCTCTGTCACACTCTGGGGCTCTCAGGACATGCTTTACAAAATTAGCCACATTAGCTATGCTGCTGGGTACTTCTAAATTCAGTATTTATTAGTGCTGTTGTCTTTCCTTCTAATTGCCATGCTTGGTGAATATAGTATCTGCAGAAACACTTAATATGGATTTAATAATGGGAACTAAACGAAGGGATGAGCCTCAAAGCTATCTTCTCCTTTATCCTTCCTTTCCTTGGGCACCTTTCAGATATGGTGAACAACAGGTCTCATGTGAGGTCCTTTGAGGTTTTAATTGCCTTTTTTAAAAACCATCTCCTTCCATTTCCCTTGGTTGGAGGAGTGGGCAAATGACTCATGAGACAAGGCAAATGAGCAGGAGCAGCTCCAGGGCAAGGCTATGCCATGGACACCAGAGTGTGTTCTTGAACCCAGCTGATCCATGTTTCCCAGAGCTTGACTCTCTGTGCCCTCCTCTTCTTCATGGGTGTGGAGGCTTTTGAGCTCTGGTGGGTTATGTTCTGCTGTGTCTGTAGGGGACTGGGGGCATGAACTATCAGGCTGTTTGTTGTTTTGCTGTTGTGTTTGGGGTTTTTTCCCAGGCAGATATACCTAGTGGGTTTTGTTTACAGCAGCTGCTATCAGTAGCTCTGTCTTAGTTTTTGAAGCTGGAGTATGGATTTATTGGACTAGACACCCTGTGTTATAGCTGTGCTGTTCCGTGCTCTGCAGTCTTTGACAGTTCATAGAAGCCAAGGTCCAGAGTCTATTTATTATTTGTATTGAGAGCCCTGAAGAATAAATTCAGGCTGACCTAAAAGATTCTGTGGGTGTTGGTTTTTTTGTTGTTGTTGTTGTTGTTGTGGGTTTTTTTTGTTTGTTTGTTTTCTCTGGTTGTCTGTGCTGGTTCTGTTCCATAGCAGGAAGAATTCTCACTTGTGGAAGGGCTGTGTTGGCTGAGAGGCAGAGGGGTGTTGTACCTGCTCCTTGAGGTATCTCAGGAACTTCTGCAGTGCTGTGCTGGTCTTGGAGGATGGCTGGGGTGCAGGCACAGTGAGCTGTCTCATCCATGCTCCTGTGGTGGTTTTGTGTGTGCATTGTTCAACACTAACATCAGATAATGCAATTATCCAGAACTGGACAGCTAGCAGGAGCTGGCTGTCTTGCATATGTTAGGAATTATGCCTGTGGACCATTGCTGCTGCCCAGATGAGGCATGGGAACACATTGTTACTCTGAATTGAGTCCTGGGAGTACCAGAGTATTTGCAGTGGGATCTGCTGGTCCCTCTCTTGCTCCTCATCTCTGCCACTATCTGAAAAAAAAAATCATTGATGCTTCATGGGAGAGTCAGTGTCTCAGTGGTGGGACAAAAAGATAGGCTGAGAAATGTTCTAACACTTTTCTGGTCCCATCAATTGCAATGGATGATGTGGTTCCATCCCTCACAGCACTGAGCTCATGGAGTTGAAAAATGTGGTGTGAATAAAGAGGTGACCCCACTGTTGCAAGTCATCCTGGCTGGGCCTGACCACAGCCCCCATGTTAGTGCTTGTTTCTCAGAAAAAGCTTTTTTAAAGTGCATATTATAAACTTTTAAAGTCTTTCTTAATCCTTCCCTCATTTTTCTATGTGTTTCTTGTGCTGAATGAGATGCAGCAGATGAAGCAATACTTTATTCATTAGTGTTAGAACTGCATCATCCACAGGCTCTTACAAAATGCAGCTGGTGAAAATGATCTTGAAACTCCAGGCCTCTTTGTGGTGGGCTTGCTGCCTTCACACAAGAGCATTTAAAGTACAAACAAAGCCCATGAACACTGCAGAAGGAGTGGGAAGGTGGGGGTCCCTGACTGTGGACCAGTTTGGGGCACCCTTTTGGAAGTGTCCATTGATTTCCCTCAAAGCACATCCTCTCTCCTGTTGGTTAAGAACCGAGTGAAACCAGTTGGAAATGAGTGGTAGTTCTCATTTGTAGAAAACTGGATTTAAACTGCCCCAAGCAAGCTGGGCCATGTTGAAGAGGGATGAGACCAAGCTGGTGCCTTTGTGCCCGGGCAGCGTTGCTCCTTTCAATAACTTCTGAGCTACAGGGATAGGGATTTTTGCCCAGTTGTTCCCAGCACAGTGACCAGTGTCAGGACTTGTGAGTCTCACCAGTAGGAATAAACTGGCTCTGTGTGGGGCCTTCTGTCTTGTTAGCATTCATCCTAAAAGTTGTTTTGTTGGATAACGGTGTCTGCATCTGCTTTTTTTTTTTTTCCCCAGAGACAAATCCATAGAACTATGTCTTGGCTTTGCTCTCAGGATGAGCATTTTATTTTTTGAAATACCTCCTCAGGGAAAGGCCCTGGGAAGAATGCAGCATAAAACAAGTGCATAAAAACTGTTATTGAACTAGTATACTTATCTGTAGTTCACAAAATGTCAAGTCAAGCCACCAGGTTTTATTAAGTATTCTGACCATGTTTTGTTAGAATTACAAATATTAAATTTTCACAGGCTCTGGAACACATTGCCTCTTATTGGGGAACTACTTGAAGTAGTGCCTAGCCTTGGGTTTCATTCTGGTGCGTGAGCTTATATTTTCTCAGTTATTTGGTATCATAAAGCAAACATTGCACTTCTCAGCAGGTAGATTCTTAATTTTTTTCTGCCCTGACTATTTTTTCTCATTTTCTTTTCTCCTGTCTGTCTGTTCTTCCAAGATACTATATTTAATTTTTCCACTTCATTATTTCAAACATCAAATAGTGATTCATCTTAGTGGCCTGTTCTGTGAACCACAATAGTTTGGGTAGAATGAAGAAAACGGGCAAAAAAGGGAAGGGAAAAAGAGAAAGCGAAGACATTTCTGACACACTGAAATGGAAGAGAAGTATCATTTAATAACTTGAATTGATGACAGAAACGTCTGTCATCAACCATATCATACCTTCTGTTAAACAGATAATGTTTGTCCTGTATGTAGTTTTACAGGGCTGTGGTGCCCAGTCAAAGCAAGAGAGCAATGCTAATGCAGAAATAGCTTGAATTCAAGCAGGCAGCACTTGTCCCTTTTATTTTAATCTGAAATGTTAACATCCTCCAGATGCTCGTCTGTTAAATAATAACAATTGTTATATGATAGTTAACAGTCTAGTAATT
>VYZP01029733.1:65867-90240 GCA_013400635.1 Hypocryptadius cinnamomeus
TGTGAGAGTGTGCCCAGGGATCCTGCCACAGGAGTTGTCCTGAGTGGGCTGGTGGGAGGAAAGGAGGCCCTTGAGAGTATGAAATTGGTACCAAAACAGTGTGGGTAAACACAGTCTTTCAAAAGTAGGTGTAATAGAAGAAAGTATAGAAGTTTGAAATTTATGTTATAAAAAGTGAATGTGATGTGGGTTGAATTCTCTCTAAGTGGAGACTAATACTCTCTGAGGTTGGTGGCCTCATTCTTAGAAAACCAGTTCTTTGGTTCTCCACAAAAATCAGCTTTCCTCAACTTTTTGCCCCATGTACCCCTCGGTACAAGCTCTCTATTTGTGCTCCAAATTTCCTATCTCCTCCACTGGCTCCATCCCCTATTCTTTTTACCAGCTGTCCAGGATCCCAGGGGACACAGTGCCAGGCTGTGGCTGCTTCTGCATGAGCTGGGAGCCTCTTGGGCATCCCAGTAGCTTCCTTGGGACCTCTGGACACCTACAGCTGGATCTATTTCCAGCTGCTTTCCTTATCCAGAGCGATCCAGCTCACCTCTTAGCCCCTCAAGTGTCACAATCAGCTTTACAACGTGCTGTCAGACCCTTCAAGGGAAAGTTCTGACCCAAACTGTGCTGTGTATTTGCAAAATTTATTTTTCAAGAAGGTGAAAAGGATTAATCATTGTTCCTAGGCCACTTCTTTGGAAGGGTAAGAAAAGGAAAGTTGCTCAGTGAGGATCCAGTAACACCATTCTGGCTGTCAGACAGCGAAGCACAGGAGGTAAAAGTCAATTCTTCTCCCTTCCCAGTCCTGTGATTTAAAATGTTTGAACGTGCACTTCAGAAGCTGGGGAAGTAAAAGCCCCCAGTTGTGCCTGGAGACTCTCCAAAGGCCATGGCGAGCGAAGGGGCTGCGGAGTGTTAATACAGTCCATCATTTTGTAACAAGCCCCATGTTCTTGTATGAGCCGTGTCAGGCTGTTGTCTGCACGCTGTCTTTGCTGATCACAGTAATCGGGTCATAAGAGAGGGAGAAGTAATAGCGCGTCTCTTAGCAACCAGCCCCAGGAGAAAGAGAAAATTACTCAAACAGACTATCCAGCCAGGGAAGTAGAAAGATGAAATTTTCTGAAAGTCTGTTGGAAAGTGCTCAGGGACATAATTCTTTTATGTGTGAGATCCTTACAGGCTGGATCCAATGGTATCAGATGCTTTTTTTTTTTCTTGTTGTCTTTCTGGTAAACTTTTATTTTTAATTGGCTTCAGAAGAAAAAAAAGGGGGAGAACTCCGTGAAACAGACACATTTTGAAAACATAAGGGACAGATTTTTGTATTTTTGACAACGCCAAGGAGGAGGGAGGAAGGGGAGGTCAGTGTGTCTCAGGCAGGAGACGAGGGGAGCCTCTTATCTCTGCACAAGTGCTTTGAATGCTTCCCATGTCACTGCGAGCCAAAGCATGTTGCTGTATCTGCCAACACTGCAGTGACATGTGCAAAACAAACTTGTTGGGTCTCCATTGCGTTGCACAGGGTGTCATGTCTCATGAGTGTCACAGACTGTGAGCTGTGACGATTGACAGCTTGGCAGAGAGCTGGACCCGACCTGCCCTCCCAGTGGCTGAGAGGCCAGGCAGAGCAGGTACTGCTTGAGTTCCTGCCAGCTGCCTTTTTCTCCTTATCCTGGTTTTTTTTCCTCATCTAAGCTGCTGGTTTGTGTAAGACATCTCTGTGTAGGGAAACATCTCTGAGGCCTTCTCAAGGACCGTTTGGCCAATGCTGACCCCAGGTCTCAGAGGGAGGGCAGTGGTAGGAGCATTTGCAGCTTGTGTGTGGGATGGGGACAAGTATGTGTGCTTGTATCTTATACTTCCAAAAATTTCTTTTTCATTCCATAACTAGTGCTTCTGTGGTCAGCTGGTCTGCATCCTCCCCAATGGGGCATGCTGGCTGCGTAGGGAAGGGGAGCAAGCCTGGCATGGTCTGCCCAACTTTGCTAAGCAAGACCATAAATCTGTGTGTGTTTAATGGAAAGAAAGTGAAATACTCTAAAATGGTTGTGAGTGCCCAGATTTGTGGTTGTATCCTTAAAAGTATTTCAGGGACAAAATCTTTCTGAAAGCTTGGCTTAGTCCCTGGCTTTGAGGAGACATAAGGGCACTGTTGCATGTGTGGAGGGGAACAGGCACTGATCCAGTTACTAGTCCATGCCCTTCCTCTGCTTTTGTGTGCTCTGTGATACCAGGGCATGTCTAGCTCATGCAGGGGGACCAGCTCACTTCTGCAGGTGTTAGTTTGCCTATCAATAACAGATTTACTTTCAGATTCGTGTGGTTTACAGCCATTCCCCCAAACTGGGATCCTGGACAGTTGGGCAAAAGGTTCGGGCTGATGTGGACTGCTGTGGTTGAGTTGTTGTTGGTACCTGGGTTCATTCAAGTCTTGCTGAGGAGCCTTGGAGACAAGGCCGACTTCAATGTATTACCCTGGAAATATTCTGTAGAAGAGAGGAGAAAAACCTCAACCTTGCAGCTGCACAGAATATCTTAGGAGGAACGTCTTCTACTGTCAAAGAAAAGTGAGATAAGGAACACTATTAATTGTGACTTCTTCCAGGAAAATCATCGAGACTGCTGCTTTGCTGTCTTGTCATAAAGAAGAAGGACTTTTTTCCTTAAAAGTTTAGTAATTTAAGAATTCCCTTGCTATTTTTGTGAGTACCAGTAAGTGATGTTCCCTGAAAATTTTCCCCCAACTCTATAAATACCACCCCAGGGCTTACAGAAGTGACTCAGTTTGGGAAGTCAACAGCAAGCACTTCCTCAGCACAGCCTGGCAGCCCCCCAGCTGGAGTGCACAACTTCTTCAAAACTGCTAATTGGTTGTTAATCTGCAGTACAGTTAGGCTTCTTCTTGAAAACTGAATTCCTTTTGCTCATTCTGACCTTCCTGTCATGTTAGAGATGATGGCACAGGGGGCAGAAGAGGCTGAAGCACAGTTTGAGTCTGGAAAGTTGTAATTGGTATTTTGAGGTGCCACCTTTTCTCTGGATAACAAGCTCATCGAATGACCCCAACTGACAGATAGATGAAATGCTTCTAATTGCCATATCTCACTGTCCTGGGACCAAGATTATTTCACAGACCTTGCTTTTGTAATTGGGTCCTTTCTTCCTTCCCATTACACTTTTGACATCACTTTTGAACCAGCTGGGCACAAATAGAGCCATTTGTAATTCTTTGTGTGGTGCCCAAGGAGAAATAGAACCTGGCTTACTGAATTAATTCTGCAGGCATAGGGGGAAAATTGCACTGGGAGCTCAGGTCTGACACAGCTGTCTTAGGTAAAAATCAGTTTATAAGGACAAGAGGCAATGCATGAGGGAAGTATGAGTTGTGTAAAATCACAGCTGGTCTGTATCTCCACTGGTATCAGCATGGCAGAATACCATGCAGTTGTACCAGATAATGCATGAAGCATTGCAGTATCTTCCTCATCTTCTGCTTAGTCCATTCAGTGCCTTAGATTTGATTTAAATTCACAGTTGATCTCTTCTTGTTAACCCATCCCTGCCCACAGTGATCCTGCAGAGTCTGACACTGTAACCCTTTTGTACAGCCAAAAAATCAGTTGGGTTTGTAACAGGAGAACACTTGACCGACTTCTCTTGGTGCATCAGGTGCTCAGCCTGTGTGTATGTAAAAATGGGACATAGGCCCTCAAGAGGGAGAGATGACCTTGTGGCAGCAAGGGCTGGTGGATCTCTGGCTGCCAGAGCTCTAGGTTTTGTTCAATTGTTTACATCCCTTATTAGGGTCAAGAGTCTTTCAGACTTAGCTGCAGGAACGATTGTTTTGGCTGAGCCTGAAAACTTATGATAATTAAAACATTTCTCCATGCCAGTAAATCACACTTGTTGGATAGACAGAAAATACTTTAAATTTAGCAGCTAATCTGACACAAGGGATGTGATGCACAACCACAGCTGAGATATTTCCTGCAAACGGAGTTGGACTTTTTAAACAAGAAATCTCCCAATCACCATGATTCCATACTGAGTTTATGGTGCTTTCCTGAGATATCATGGAGACAAGCTAGCGGAGGTTCCATTTGCCTTTTTATGCTTTCTCATGTGGAAGACCATATAATATTCCTGTTTCTGGTGCACATTGAGCACTGGCTCTTTGCATCCAAAAGCGCTCTGGCTAATGATCCCTTTTGCCTCAGTGAGAATGTGTTTTGTAACTGCAGTAGGGAAACAAATAAAAGAGGAATAAGGTAGCAGGGTGACTATTTTGGGAGATGAGCTTTTGCTTGCTATGTTGATTTTCCAAAGAGATACGGCACATCCAGTACCTCGTGTAAGTTGACCGTCCAGCATGGCATGGGACTGTGGAGTGGGAATATTCCATTTTAAGACTCTGTTGGGCAAGACATGGGCTCATGTTTGATGAATGTTGCCAACTATTTGAAGTGCTGTGAATTCGACCTGTGAAACTGGAGGCGGAGGTGACACAAGTAGGAGAATCTGGACCTAAATGTCAGGGCCTAAAGGTCACTTTTCATCAGAGCAAAGTGCAGTTGTCACCACGAATGTGGGGCTGCAGGACGGGCATTGTGAGGCTCCCCTTCTATTTGATCTACTGCTATTTGACCAAATATGCTTAGTTTACACGAAGGCCAGGTTTTTTTTTTTTTCTGAAAAACCTGTCTAGCTAATGTGCTTCTGATCTTAGGACTGAAACTCCCCCTTTTTTGGCTCTTTTTGGGCTTCTTTTCCCCCTCTGGTCCAAGAGCTGTGAAGAAGTTTTTGGGCATTTGGACAGTGACTGAGATGGAACTGAAATCAGAGCTTTCTCATGCAGCAGTTCTGGCTCCATCATGCCCAGAGTAATGAAAGCTCTTTATGAGAGGAGCTGGAAAACTCGTGAGGCACGAGAAGGAGCAGGAAGATGCATCTTATTTCTCTAAGCATTTAATTGCGAAATCTTTTCACTGCTCGTTAAAATGATTAGTCAAGACTATTGGAAGGCAGTGAATGTCTATTTGTGGGAACTGGGGAAGGTTTGATCGTGTCAGATTTCTTACCTCCTTGTTTTCCTTCTCTATTGCAAACGGTAAATGATTAAAATGAGGGTGTGTTTTGAAAAGAAGGTTTCTAAAGAGAGCTTGGAGGATTCTGTCCTTGTTTGTTAATTATTTCATATGGAATAATCACCATTTGCAAGTGGCAAAGAAACAACAAAGCATTTGTTTGCTGCTCCCAATGCTTTAGCGTGCTGTTTGGGAATGGAATCTTTGTTTTGTCTGGTTGTCCCTCATTCAGTGGTACTGCAGCTCATTTTCCTCTGACACTTGCACAGCCCAGTTGCTGCTTGGTTAGGTCAGCGATGGCTCCTTTGAGAGGATTTGTATAGAGGAAGACCTGAAGCCAGATACTTCTTGTCGGGGGTGGCCCACTAGAGCTGAGAAAAGGCACAGCCTGCAAGGAAATAAAACACTTTTAGCTTTAGCCAGTAGCTCCAGTTTTTATTGGGAATAATCTGCACCAGGACACAAATGTGTTTACTGTGAAAATGTCAGTTTTATATCGCCATATCTATGTGCTTTTTAAATATTTGTTTGAAAACAGGAGAATGTAGTTTTCTGTCTTTGATTAAATATTTTTCTGTTAAGGTTTGGAAGCTGTGTCCCAGGGGGCTTATTCACATCCTGTACTTCAGCTGTGGGCTGATCTTCATGGGCACGGGATTTGTTTCACGGTTGGCTGGCATGTGGAGATCAGGGACTGCTGGAGTCTCAGTGGGAGCTGTGTGTTTGTAGCTTTCATGTGAGTTAGCAAGTGGAGTAAAGCTGGAAGCACTGTATTATCTTCAGGTCACCCTGTTGACCCCAGTGAATGTCACTGATCACAATTTTGTCACTTCCTAGTCACCCTGTGTGTGCTAGTAATGGTAAGAAGGCATCTTAAGCCCAAAGGGGGTTCTTACTCAGCTGCTCAGATCTTAGGATCAGGAGCATCATGCTTTCAGTGCAGGTAGACTGGGGGATTTTTATGGGGCAGCTGCAAAAAGCCCTCCCTGGGGGCTTGGGATGTTGCTTTTAACATAGTGGAGAAACCTGATCCATTTCTCATCATCTTGACATGTTCTTCATCGACATTGGTACCTGATGAATGAAGCATTGCCTCTCAGACTCCATTGACACGTCATCTGTTGCCTGTCATCTCATAAATCTCCCCATGAAGCTCTAAGTAAATACCCCTGGGTGGAATCAGCAGGTCATTTTTGTGGCATTTCTTGTCAACTAAACAATAATTCATTAAAAATTTAATGACTCTTTTGCTCTGGAGAGGTAAAAAAGAGAGCTGGCGCCTGCCTTTTAAGTTTCTGTCTTGTTTGGCGATTTTTGTTTTATTTTGGAAATCTTTTTATATTTTATTTTGAAGGAAATCAGGTTGATAAACTAAAAGAAAGCCATCTTATTATGAAAAGCTTGAGTGCTTCTGAGAACATTTAAAACAAGGATGACTAGAAATGACCTTTCCATCCTGAAGCGAACTTTGAGCGTATTCTCCCTTTGGCATTTCTAATGATAGACTTTCCATCTGGTCTTTGCTTAAAAGCTAAGATGCAGCTTGGTTTTTTTCACATAAAAACTGTACATACTCTAAAATTAATCCTCTTGATCATTTCACTTCAGGGAGAGGAGTGCAGAAACACTGGGAATATTTGCTTATTTTTGGCAACTCCAGTCTTCCTGAGAGCAGATTCCTTTTGTCTCAAATAAAGTGGATTCTGATTTTAGGGAACCCTGGATTCCCCTCTGCTTAAATTTGGGGATATTATACCCTCTAGAGGAGATTTTTAATGAAAATTGAAGAGATGTCAGTGGCTCTGGTGGGATCTGAATCAGCGGGGAGGGATTTGTGGTTGCTTTAGCTACCCTGGGC
Organism: Hypocryptadius cinnamomeus; assembly: GCA_013400635.1. Taxonomy (NCBI): domain Eukaryota; kingdom Metazoa; phylum Chordata; class Aves; order Passeriformes; family Zosteropidae; genus Hypocryptadius; species Hypocryptadius cinnamomeus. The sequence goes on from VYZP01029733.1 coordinate 72,807, forward strand.
AATACTCTGATTTCTAACGCTGGGAATTCCCTGCTCCCAGTTTCCCGTAGTGATTCCCCAGAGCTGAATGTACAAGAGGGAAATCCTAGCAAAATGAATGCTTCAGGGAAGAATTGGGGATCTCCTGAGAGCTACCACTGCAACCATTTAGCCTCATTTCAGCAGAATCTTTGGGGAAAGTTCATAAGCCAATCCTTTTGCTTCGCAAAGCATTCCAGCAAATGCCTAATTTGATACATGCTTTGTGAAGGCCCATGGGACATAACATTTAAGAATGCACTTGAACTTAAGAGTGTAACTGAGACCCTGCTTCATGCAAGCATGTGCATGCAGGAGGGGAATGTTTCTCTGGATCACGTGTAGGAACATCAAACAGCAGATTTTAATTTTTTTTTTCCCTGTAATGCTGATTGCCACTGAATGTGTTTCCTCTCTCTCTGTTTTTTTTTTTTTTTTTTGGTTGGTTGGGTTTTTTTCCTTTTCATCCTTCTAGTCCATGAAATGCTACAAAAATACATGTAGGTGGGAGATTACTGGTGAGCCATCCATTCCTCAAACGTTTTTCTGGTGGGAACAGCCAAAAGTAAGTTTGTTAGCAAAGTCACATTTCTATCAGCACTGCATATGTGGCATGCATAGAAAACAGATTTTCTGAGCATCAAGGAGGCTGCAGAACAGCAGATGTGCTTTGGGGCTTTTGGCAGGTAGATACTTTGCTGAGGGTATTGGCATTTTTGCTGCAGGTTCTTCTGGTGACCAACTTTATTAAAACAATGGGAGGGAGAAAGGATGTTATGGATAATGGAAGAGAACAATCCTGGCACACGTAGCTTCCTCTTCATAAAGCTGTTTTTCCCTTGAGGCAATATATCTTGCGTCTTATGGGAAGGAAATCTTACAATATAAAAGGAAGTCTGAACTGCTTACCAGTGAATTTAGAAGCGTAGCAGTTGGATTCCTTTCATGAAGAGATAATATGGGGCCTGTTCCAGTATATTAGGGAAGCTTTTTTAAGATGCTTCTCCAAAAATAGGAGGACTCTGGGAATCACTTCTTTAAAATAATATTTGTGGGTGGCTTATGTTAATATTCCCGGAACCTTCAGGGATGTGTGCTCAGCATAACGAAGGTGTTCAGAGAGCAAGAGCAGCAGCAGTTTGGTATCTTTAGCCTGGGCTGCAGGGCAGGGGAGGATGGCTTTGTGTTCCTGGGGATGCCTCTGACGTGGGCTGGAGTGGTCCGAGGGCTGTCCTCGCTTCGCTCTCCTGCAACAGCTCCTGAGGGGCTGTTCTGCCTCCAAGAATAGCTGGCACATGGCAGTGCTCTAATTAGGCTTGTTTCCCTGCGCTGGGGATGATGTGCCTGCTGCCAGCTCTGCTGCCCAGAGGATGCCCCTCTCCACAGACAGCTCCCCATGGTGCATCACGGCAAAGAGCTGGGTCCATCCAAACCTTTGCAGCTTTTTAGCCTCACCCCAGTGCTCTTCTGTCTTCTCATTCTCCACAGTCAAGGTAAAGTCGTGGAGAGAGAGAGCATGGAGAGATTTTCTGTGAGTAGCACAAAAGGTGAAGTGCAGGTAACTTCAGTAGGCATAGCCAAGTGAGGGTATTTTATATTTTAGCAAACTGAAAACAGTGAACAAAAAAAAAAAAAAGGAAAAAAGTGTCTAGAATCCTTCCAAAGAATTTCTTCAGAGTACATAATTGAAGGGGATTTTTTTGATAAAGGCTAAATTGTGTATGTGCATGAAAAATTCATCAGGGAATTTAAACCATTTCCAAACCACATAAAACATTAAACATTTCAAGCTCAGGAGTAGCTTGAATATGGCGTGCATCATCCCAAGCTTTAAGCAGTCATCTGATTTTTCTCTTGCAAATGTTAAATATATAGAGAGCCAAAGTAGTTTTTATTTGCTTTCTCATGATGACTGTGGAGCCTTGAAAGGTTTTGCTGACTGACCTGACACACACCTTTGTTTACCTCTCTTGGCTAGATGATTTTAGCTGCAGTATTTTGAAGAATGACGGAAGCAGATATCAATGCTGCAGTCACAGTGTCCTATTCTCTGCTTGTGATGGGCTCCAGCCTTGGTCTTTTGTGTGAGTGTGTCTCAAACTAGCCTTCTAAATCCAATGGAATTAAAGATTTTAATCAATCAAGATGCTAATCACCGAGACATGATGTGATAAGTATTGCCTGATAAGGATATATGGAGTAAATCTCATAGTCTTGTGAAAGTAGAGTCCTATTCTTTAAGAAATCATCAGCATCCACATTTAGGTTTTGGCCAGATGGGTTACTGGATTTTAAAGCTAGGTCATGCCTGTAGTTTTAAATCTAAAATTTGTCCTTTGTGTAGAAATGTAAATAGGGCCAATTTCAGAACATTCTCAAATGCATTCTCAATTGCTTCTTGTTTCCTTGACAGCCCAGGTGCCCGAAAATACCGTGCTTTCTCTTTAAATAAAATTGTTACTCACTTAAGTGTCTTTCATCAGGGAAATCTGACTGTCATTGTTTAAATCCTCTAGGAATGAGCTTTGCTTTTGCATAAAGCAGTCACCTTGGGTGACTGTGTGCAGCAAGTCATGCATTACAAAATTGCAGTGTGAGTTTTCAAAACCTGCTCCTCTTGGGTTTCATGTAAACACCAAAGGAGGATGTTTCTGCTCTTCTCTAGGAAAACACTCAGGCCATGACTCAAGTTTGTCTCTCTATGCCAAAGATGGTCATAGAACAATATCACAGAATCACCAAATGGTTTGGATTGGAAGGGACCTTAAAGATCATCTCATCCCACCTCCTCTGTCATAGGCAGGGACACCTTCCACTATCCCAGGTTGCTCAAAGCCCCATCCAGCCTGGTCTGGAACACTTCCAGGGAGTCTACAACCTCTCTGGGCAATTTGTGCCAGTGCCTCACCACCCTCACAGTAAAGAATTTCTTCCATATATCCTCTCTTTCAGTTTAAAGCCATTCCCCCTTGTACAGCCATTACATGCCCTTGTGAAAAGTCCCTCCCCAGCCCCCTTTAGGGACTGTAAGGTGTGCTTGGCTCTCCCTGGAGCCTTCTCTTCTCCAGGCTGAACAACTAAGCCTGTCTTCATAGGAAGATATGCCATCCCTCTGACCATCCTCTAAGAAAACTCTGCACCCTTAAATATCGCTGTGTGCACCCTTGCCGGGGCAGAGAATGTGCTTTCCCCTTGTTGCACTGTAAAAACACCACATTGGCAAGCAGACCTTCCCATTGCTTCACAAGGGACTGGAAAAAGGCAAAAGGAGTAATTGTAGCCCACAGCACCAGGGCACTGCTTAGGTCGTGGGGGAGACGCTTCTGTCTTTGCTGTGATTCATGGAGAAGATAGAGACGTTGGCTAGAAAATTCTCAGAGCTGATAAGCAACTCTGAATGATGTAGGCCTCATGATTCATCATAAAGCCTCAGCACATTGGACATTTCTGTGCATTAAAATAATTTCCAAGCAGTGAACCTTCCTGGTGTCTCTCTGGCTGTTTGCACTTGCTGGTAATGTCAACTTGGAAGTCATTCTTCCTGCATCATCTTGTGTGTGATGGAGGAAAAGGCCTGCTCTTTCCAGCTCACTGATAAAGGAGTTCTTGTTAGGGGGTGAGCTGGACCATCCCCTCTTCTGTGCTGCTCAGCACCCTCTCCTTGCCCTTCACTGCTCCAGGCACATGCTTGTGGAAGCACGAGGAGATGTGTATGTGACAGTGGATAATCACTGTCCATCACTACTGGCATCAGCAGCCCTCCAAGTGTGACAGAGGCTTTTGTCATCAGAGAAAATTTATCCTCTTCTCATCCTCCCTGAGCACACACTCAAACAATATATCCATTTTAATTGTTTTCTGAGAGGTTATTAATATTGGAGTGGGGATTTAGAATGAAGATCAATCATTAATCTGAAAAAGATAGATTTGCACTCTCCTGTAGCAAAGCTGGAAAATAAATTAGAACAAAAGAAAATCAAGAGAGGTTCCCCACCTAGCCTAATTTAATTTTTTGTTTAACTAAAATTGTCCCAGTAGCAGTTCCGAGGGAAAACCAAACCTCAGACTGAAGATTTCCAAAGACCAGCCTAGAAACTGTAGCAATGTGTTGCTACAATTTGCTACCATTTTTTTCCACAACATTTAATTTTAAGAATAAAGTCTCTGGCTTTTCAAACAAAACCACAATCTTAGCAGAGGATTTTAATTTTCTTCCGCATTATTCCTTTTAACAATATCCGCAAATATTTCAGTAATTTGTTTTCTGTCGGTTAAATAGAAAACTTTTAATTCAGTCTGGGAGCAATCTCACCCAGGTTGCTCTACAGCAAGTAGTGCTTTTGGTGTGGTGTGTTTCATGGCAAGGGCGCCTTCTCAGTTGCTCTGGGCTGATGCCAGACCCTAATACTTTTTCTCTGGAAGGAGGCACCATATGCTGAGCAGAGTTACAGTAAAACTGCTGGTTTTATTGACTGCTCTCTCAGAATGGTCAGAAGGTTAAAATGTGTGCTTGGGTAGCTACAGTGTCGTGGCCATTCCTGCTGGGAATGCAGGATGGGAGCCACGTTCCCCCCAAACCAGCACAAGTTCCATGCTGCCACTGTTTATCCCTGCTTGTATTCTGAGGATAGGCAGTCTGCCTGGGTCACTCTAGGGAGTGAATTCTATTATCATCAGTGTCCTGAATGGGAATATGATTTTCATCCTTGGGAAGTCCTTTTTGTGCCTCTGTTATTCTCCTCTTCCTTGCTCATTTTAAGGAGCTCCTGATGGGAAATGCTCTGTCTCCTCTTGTTTTCCCCACCACAGTGTTCTGGGCTCTGACTAGACAGAAGAATGGGGTAGTTCTTGGTAAAAGATTTTCTGGAATATGGAAAAATACATGTAGTTACTTGTCTAAAAGGTCGGTTTAGTATGCTTTTTTCCCTAACCAGTTACTTTATTGAATTATGCAAAAGTGTAAATTTTAAAGCATTTCTTGTCACAATGTGGCAATAACTGCAAGTATAAGTGGGTATAGTAACTTTAAGGTGTTGGAAAATGGTCTTTGGTACAGAAAGCTTTTGAATCAGTGTTTTAGTGTACAGTTCATCTCAAAGAAGAGAAGGTCTGCATCGTCTGCATTTGTTTTCTTCTCTACTTTCTCAGTTATTAAGAAGTACAGTAGAAAGGATATAGAACACCTCCAGGCAATACCTTCTACCCAGGCAAAGATACAACCCTCCTTCTTTTTTATTTTCTTTTGATTTTAATCCTCATTTTGTTCCATGTTCTAGCCAGTTAACATGGGGCATTTCTAGTAGGTACCAGCAAAAGGAACCAATCCACCATTACTCCATATAAATATATATATATACACATTTATGTGTGGAGCTAGAAATAATGGAATTTTTTAGGTTGGAAAAGGTCATCAAAATCATCAAGTCCAGCTGTTAACCTAACAATGCCATGTCCATCACTAAAATTTGGATATGGAGCATTGCTGTTTATTTTGAAAAGAATACGATAGAGGTGAATTCTATGTATCTAACATTTAATTTTATCTTAAATTATCTTCAGGGATTAAGGATGTAATTTACTATTCAATGTTACACCAGTGAATTAGAAGGCAATTAATTTTATAGCAGAAAGAAAATCTAGATGCTTTTCTGCTCAAGTAGCACTGACTAACTGCGGTGGAAGGAAGAAAGCCAGTGCTGTTTGTATTGGTGTAAACAGTGAACTGAGATACATTTGATGAAGACACATTTTGCTTTCATCTTCCAAGTCTGGATGTTTGTAAGTGTGACATAGGGAGGGGTGGCAAAGAGGATGGGAGGACCCAGAGGATGAGTGACCCAGTTTGGAAACTAGTCCATGGGGATTTGTTTGATCAGCTCATCCGAGCACTGCACTTGCCTTTCCCGCTTGGTGGTTTTGCTCCAGTCTCTCAAACCAGGAGCCTCAGAAGACTCAGAGAAGAGAACATCTTGAAGGGAGGTTGACGCCCTCCTCCAGGAATGGTCTGCTTATGGCAGTGGGTTTTGTTGTCCTTTCCTTTGCATGCTGGGTAAAGAGAATGGATCCAGTCCTTCCAGATGTTCTGCAGCACAGGCCACTGCTGACTCTGAGGCTCAAGCCAAGGCTGCAGCACATGGGTTTCCTCTGTCTGCTCAGATTGCAACTCTCCCCCAAAATGGGAAAACAATACAAAAAACAGGCATAGGCAAAAATAAATCCAGCATTGCTTAAAACTGTTGGCTGCAGCTTCCAAAACTTGAGGAAGTCCCTTGGCAGTGAAGAGCTCTGAGAGATAGGTTTTTTTGGGATCAGTGCAGTGTTTTGTATTTCATCACTAGGGACAGAGAGGGTTTGGTTCAAGATAAGATAGGTTGTGTCTTAAGGACATGGTCCCCATCTTTCCTGTCTGCTGCCTCAGGGGAGAAGGCTGAAAAAATAAACAGACTCACTTTCACTGTGCTTTGTAGCAGCAGCCAGGGAAAATGAGGTCCTAATCCAGTAGCATAGTTCATTTTTTTTCAACTCCTTCACAACAGCCCTCTAATAAATTAATGCATATGTCAACTCTTGTCAGAAGCTCTTGAAGCAATGAACAAATGAGTTCAACACCATAATCTAATAAAAAAATAGATAACCTGTTCCAGTTTGTTCTGAGTGAGGTGGTGATTCCCTTGTTGAGTTGTTTCATGGATCCTTTGCTCTCAGAGGAGAAGGATGGTATGTGGGAGTGCAGCCCATTTCCTCTCCACGACAGGATTTTCTCTTCTGACTTCAGTGCCCTGATTTGCACTTGTTTACATGGAAATCTCTCCCCTATTTTCTGTCATTAAAAAAAAAAATATCACTCAGAATTACTTTTGTCTGTATTATTGGATCTGGGCAGCTGCAGCTGACAGTGAGATCTCATTGTACTAGTTGCTGCACAAGTAAGATGAAATCATGCTCACTTCTACAAATAAACATTGCAGAGCAGGCAAAGGAAAGCTTTTCATGCTGGTGGACAGAGACGCAGTGGGGTTAAGTAACATCCCCAATGCCCTAAAAGAAGTCTATGTCAGGGAAGAGTGCTTAGGGTTTTTTTGTTAAATCTAACTGTTCTTCTTCTGCCTTCTTTTTTAGCAGAGATTTTTATTGAAGTTTTAAGGTTCCATGCACTGTTTCTTGCATCAGTTCAATTTTAGTCCTTTGCTACGCTTTAGTAAAAGGACTGTCGTGTTTTCCATGAGTCACATCTATGGGAGACAGGTTGGTGTGGGGCATTAGGTGGAGTGCTCTCTCCCACAATTCTATGGAAAAATAAGGTAAAGATTAAAATGCAGCCTTCTGTCGATGGTTTTGTGCTTTGTGTGTTGTAAGCCTGACATGTAGGAAGCTCTGCTGATGTGCATGTGGGAGGACAATCAGCACGGGGTTGTACCTGCCTGCTCCTCCCTGCCATCTCTGGGGCTGCAGGAGCATTGGCTGGGATTTGCTAGGAAGGATAGCACTTGGTGTCTACAGCCACCAGCTGAATGGAAACAGTCTCATCAAAAAACCCCATTGTTTTCACAGTGAGGGGCATCCACTGTGGTGAAGCAGCTGAGATTTTGCATAATTTGGGGAGCCGAGTGCTTATCTCCTACCCTCATGCTAAATACTGCCTTTGGGGTGTTTTGAGAGGGAGGTCATCGAGTTCTGAGTGAAGGGGGTGGAAGGGATTTCCCTCATTGGTGACCAGAGCTGGAGTGAAATCTCTGTGTACAGGACACTAAAGACAGCATCTGTTTGTACCAAATTAAGTTGCTCATTAAAAGCTGCATCGGTTGCAGTGAGCATGACATAGTGTGCCACTGCTGCTCCTTTTAACAGTCGTAAACTTGTGGGCACAAACTTGCAAGGGGTCCAGTCCCACTGGCTGTGCCTGAGTGGTGGTAAAACCCAGGTACCTCTTGAGAGGGAGTAAAAAATGGCTTTTGAACTGCTGCCTCAGCTCAGACCCGGATGTCAAAGCAGCCAGTGCTGGATCTCCCCACTGGCACTCTCCCACGTGGCTCCTCTGTCCCCACCAGAGTCTCATCTGCTTCTCCTGAAAGCTTTAGTACCTTATGCTGGCTCTAGTAACACTGGAAGAAATCCAGAGTGATTCCAGCAGAGCTATTTTGGATTTGCATTTGCAGGAGGAATTCTACCTAGAGGTTTTAAGTTAATCGCACGGTCATTTTTCCTCTGTATATTTAACCACTGAGGTTAATTAACATTTCAAAGTTTCACAGGCTGCTTCTTCCATTATCTCAGCCAGCTGTGGTGAAAGGCAGTGTGGCAAGAGGGTGGTAGTCTGACTGGAGTTGTGCAGATAGGAAAATTGCTGGGAATTGTTTCCAGTGAATCCCAGGGGTTTAAATAGTTGGATGGCAGGGTGAAGGTGGAGGTGAGCATGAGTAGGCTGCCATGGTACACATTTCCTATTGACTTTCCATGTAGTAAACAAAATTACCAGATGATTGTTGGCATGTGGTGGGTTTGGTTTTTTTTTTTTTAATTTAAAGAGAATATTTTAAGCAGGACTGCGATGCATAGTCCTGAGCTGTAGGGGACTAATGTTCCTGTTCTCCAGCTGGGAGAAACTAATTCAACATCTTGTGTTGTAAACACTCACTCATTTTAACTGATTACACCTCCAATGTTCCTCAAATCACTAAAATTACTAATTGCTATTCCTTACACATCAGAGAGTGAATCCTGAATAATTAACCCCAAATAAAATTAGATGAATTGGCCCTTTTAATTAGAATCCCTGCTGCTGTTTGTTCTGAGCTTCCTTTTCTTACTGTTAAGAGACTTTTAGAATGATTAAAACTGTTTAAGACTTAAACAGCCAGTGACCTTTTAATACAATGTAAATCCATAAAAGCAATATTTCAGCTAGCAGGTGGTGAAGTAAATTTTCAGTGCAACTACCTGACAGACTCAGTATTCCTTTTTTAAATGCTGAGGATGAAATTAGCCAGTATGGGTTTTTTTCTTCCTCATGCTTATTAATACAGTAGCTGATTAGCACAAGTAGTTCAAATGGTAGGATTAGTGATTGGTAAGAGTGGTAATTTAAACAGTGCTTTGGGTCGTTGGAGCTGCTTTATTTTAGGAATCACAGGCCAATGTGGTATATTTAGGTGGATTGTGGAGCTGGTGTGTCATTATGCAACAGTTTCCCCTGCACTGATGTGGTGTCAGTGACTCCTCACAACATGGTTGGGGCCAGAACTTGATTTTAATTGTGTGTTTTCCTTGCCTAGTGATATGTGTTAAGTACAGATGCTACAGGAAAACGTTCACTTTGGGAAACTTATTAAGATGCATGTTCACACCTAGGAGGCACCAGGTCACATCTAGCTGAAGTTTTCCATAAAAATCCTGTGGTGTCACTTTGCAGTAGGAAGTTTCCCAGACCATGTAGTAATACTGGGATATTCTGCAGGCTCCTGCAATGGTCAGTGTGGATTACAGGTTCATGGTAGCCTCCATCAACAGGATTTTAGCCTAGTGCTCAATGAATTAGGGTTTAGGTGTAAATCTCAACTGTTTTAATGTCAAAAGCTTTGGCTTTCTGCAGTAGAAGGTAAATACTTGACCGAGCAGTGCCTCTGTCTGCTCAGTACTTTGCCAAATGGAATCTGGATCAGAACTGAAACAGCTCAGTGGGGGTTCACTCCATCACTATCCTTAGTCTGGTCTCTGAGTCAGGGCTGAACTCTGTTTCTCAGGCAATTCAAACTGATTCTGAACCAGCTTCAGAATCAGAAATTATCAAGATTATAATCAGAAAGGGTTATTTTTGCTTGGAAGGAGAAAATTGAAATCAGCATCTGACATATATTGTCCTCAGATGTCAGCCAGAGATCTGGGAAGACCAGTGTAAGCCCAGTTTTTTTGTTTAATAGGTTTCATTAACCTGTGTTTATGATTCAGTGAAAATTATGGTGTTTTGCTTTTTCGTGTTTCTCTGTGTTTTTCTCCCGAAGAGTCTCTTTTACTGAACATGTGAGCCCTTCTTCAAGTCTAGAAGTTTCAAAGCCACAAATCTTTATGTCTAAACAACTGTGTCTGTCAAGGGGGGAGGCAGTTACTGTGCTACAGTTCATTTGTTGGCTGGCAGATATATCTCCTGAAAACAAAGACTTGAGACATGAGCCTGATCCAGCAAAAAATGAAGTGCACTTAAAATTTGAAAGGTTAGCCTGTAAGTGAGAATGGTGTTTGCTGCATGAGACAGGATGGTTTTTTTAGTTCGTACTTGCACCCAGAAGGCATCAGGCAGCCAGTGGCAAAATTTTTGTGAGTTTCTATTCACCCTGACAAGTTTGTGCTGATGTGGGTGTCTGTTAGTGCTTTGAACAATTTTATGTTTGTGTACTTAGAAGTGTAATAGTGAAGTATTTAAAGCTCCTTAGAATGTGTAAGAGGGGAAGTTTTGGGGCAGAGAGGGATAAAACCTTGCAAGTGCATCTACAATGGCACAGATTTGATCAAAGCCAGAAGCCAGGCCGGGGAGGCATCACTTCTGCCAGTGGCTCTGCTATTGCTTCCCAACATAACCATGATGGACTCACCTCGTTTCTGCCTAATTACCTATATTTACAACGTACAAGTTTTCTATTGCTCGGGGTGGACCCGAGGGTGGGGTTTTTATTATGGGGCTGGCAGTCCTGTCCCTGGTGGCTGCACTGGGGGATGCTGCAGTGCAGGAGCTGCATGGGTGCTGAGGGAAGAGATCAGGGCTGTGGTTTCACAGCATGTTGTGCTGCTGTAGCTGAAATAACTGAGCTGGGCATGTGTCTCACTGCTCAGCTCCTTCATAGGTTGACTCATGGTCTTCACAGCTGTATGAAGGGGGAACGAGTAGCTGGTGCAACAAGGACTGTTTATTTTCTCTTGAACATATGGTAACAGGTAGAGATGTCTCATTTTAAGAGCTGAAGGCAGTTTGTGTCTTGGTGTGATTTCCTACCTCCATGGAGAGACTTGCCATTGGAAGGCAAGTCTCTTCACCTGCCTTGAAGTACAAATTGCTTTCTGGATGTGCCTTGATACCTCTCTGTTGACAGAACTCAATGCAGTCACTCTCATAATCTGAAATACATCCAAGTGTTCAGGTTGATGTCAGGTGAAAGTCAACCAAAATGCTGGTCTTGGTGCTGAGCAATAATCAATATTAATGAGCCTTTTGCCCATCTTATCCTTTATTCACAGAGGGGCAACCTGGTTAAATCAGTCAGGAGAGGGTGAGTGCTCAGGATGGGATGTGTCCTCCACCAGCCCATGGTTAACTTCAGGTTCTTTTCCTCTTTTGCTCCCTCAAAAGACATGTTTCTTCCCCACATCATCTAGAATCATATGCTGCTGAGGACAGGGATTTTGGTCTTTGCATGCTTCCCTCTCTGCCGGAGGGAGACGTCCAGCAATGCCAATAATAATAATAATAATGCAGGGACAGCTTTCCCTTCTGCATCCAAGGGAATATTCTCTCGTGAGTGCAGTGGGAACAGCACTGGGTCTTGTGGCTGTGTGTGGGAAAGAGGAAGGCGCAGTGGCAGAATAAATAACTAAAGCTGTGAAGGAGAAAGGTCCATCTGTTCACAGAGGACCAGGAAAAGGCCAAACATCTGTAAGGTCCCCCCAGTTCATCAGGCATCTGCTCTCTGCTTCCCAGTCTAAAAACCTTCCCACTTGTGGGGAGAGTGGAGCCAGCAGCTTATCTAACACAGGATGGAGTCAGCAGAGCTGGGCTGGGATGTGGTAGAGCCAGCTGTCTCCTACTGCAAAGAAGTGTTTTCTTCCAAACTCTAGGAGAGAGCTCTTGTTCTATGCTCCTTTTCTGAAAAATCTTGCCAATGTTTTGTTTGCTTTTTTTCTTTCAAGAGGAGTGGGTCTTCCAAAGGGGCAAAAATGGTATTTTGTTTATGTTTTGTTCTAACAGTCATTGTTAGATGCAGACTTAAGATTATGCAGAAAACCTGCCCCTTTCCCTGTCTCATCTCCTCCACCATATTCTCTACCTTCATTTTCCTTAGGTGTTTTGAAGGATTGTAATAAAGCAAGAGTGTCTGACTAATGTGCTGTGCAGGAAGATCAGTCTTTGACATCGGAGCCAGGACTGACTGAGAAACATCATCTAAAGCATAATCTTGAGAAGTCTGTGTTTGCTGGAGTTGAATTTGTTTGCAAAATCATGTTGGCTGGTTGGAGGGTCATTTACAGAGCAAAGGAGAAAAGTTTAAGAAGCACTGAAATATCCCAGCATTTTTTAAAACTAACCCCTTAGATATTAATTTCACAATCTCTCTACTTTTCTTTTTATTTTGTATTGTATTTCACATGATTTGAAATACAAGATTGGATTAATTATAGAACAATGAGGAGGATACTGCAGATATTATTGGACATAATTTTTAAAAAAATCATCCTGGACTCTATAATAGCATGAGCCAGTGGGTTTCATGGGATTTTATGTATTGGAGCAACATGACTGTCTTAAATTAGTTTTCAGTGTGTTGTTTTTGAGCTGTCTTTGAGCATCTGTATTTAGGACAATACTTTCTTAGGGATTCAGAAGGGGGTTTTTGAGTCCCATCCATGCTCATTTTGGGGAAAATGGGAAGAAATTACTTTCCTGGCAAGTAACATCTCTGAAAGTCCTAGGGGAAGTTTGTGTCTTTCAGAGAGTGATTTGAAATAGAAGAGAAAAACTTTTAAGGACTGCAGACCCATCTGCTTCCCATGGCAGACAGCATGGAAGTGTTGTGCTGGCCCAGCTGGTGCCTCCTGTGCCTGGTCTGGGCTGAGCCTAGGGCTTTAAACCTGGGTATAGGTGGCCCAGAAGGCTGCAAGTCACAGGGGTTTGGCTCAGCACCTTCCTGAGTGGTTTGGAGCCTGCTCCTTGGCATTTAGGGGTGGTGCTGAGGGCCTCTGGCCTGAACGCAGTGTGATGCTGCATGGAGATCTGGAGGGTCAAGTAGGGAACTCATATTTCCTTCCAAAAGCAACAGTTCCTATATATGTGAGATATCACACTTTTATTAATCTGAAACATTCCATCCCAGATGCTGCACACACAAGAGCCAACAGCAAACAGCTCTACTTGCAGCATCAATCTTCATAAGAAGAAATAAAAACATACCAAAGTGATCCAAATTACAGGCAGCTGCCTTCCCTGGAGACAAATGCAGTGCTAATGGCAAATGCTCTTTTTCCACCATTAGGAGATGCTTTCAGAGCTTGGTGTCCTGCTGCCTGCGGCCTGTGCTGCTCTGTCCTTGTTTTCTTTCTTCTTTGGGGTCCCACATCCGATGAAATTCTCAAGGAGAACTTCTCTCTGCTCCTACCTCCCATCTCTATGCTAAGCTGGATGGCTTCACAGCCAGTATTTGCTGCTTTGTCTTCCCATCAGGACTTCTGGAAGATTAACATGAGCGAGTTGTATCCTAGAAATTTTGTACATCTGCCTCCTTGTAAAAATCCAGAGTTAGGAGAGGTGGATTCATGTGTGCTTGCACCTGGCCCATCATGTGGCTGTTGTCACTGAGAAGAGCCTGTGATCTTCCCAGTGAAGAAGAGCCTGTGATCTTCTTTACGTGGAGCTATGAAGTCCCTATAGGAAGAGAAAGATGCAAAGAGTGTGTCTGCCTGCCAGCAGCAGGGATGCAGGAGATGGGCTGGCCTGGATTCTGGGCTCCAGCTCCAGCCCTCCATGTGTCTTCTGCAGCAGGGAATCCCTGCTTTTGGACAGCACCTGATGCTGTCTTTATAGGGGTCAAGAAGAGCTGGCATAGTTTAGCACATGAGGGAAGTGAATTGCATGGGATCCATTGCAAGGTTAGACACAGGGTGTTCATTAGTGCAAGTTTTGTGGTTGCCTGTGGTAGGTTTGAGATGTGACTTGGATCTGTGGAGCTGCTTGTTGATGCCCTCAGGCTTTGTGGCACATCACCTTCTGCTGTGGAATCTGAGCACCCCTAAGCCATCTGCCAGTGTTACTGAGCTGTGTAGCCATTTCCTGAAGCAGTGAGGGGTGAAGCTGAGCATTTAATGGTCAAATAACATGTTATGTCCTGTGCCACAAAACCGATGGGCAAGCTAGGAGTATTGTGGAGTTCCTCCGATCATCCATGTCATGATGTGGGGAAATGCTGCTGAGTTTAAATTCTCCCATTCTCTCTCCTAGGGGACTTTCTTCCTCCCCCACCCCCTCCTGTGGATGACCTTGGGAACATCACATCATCACAAGGTGCCTTTCCTCCCCCACCCCCTCTGGATGATGTTACTTACAATGTACAGGTAAGAAGACAAGAATTTTGTCATTTGTGCAGAACTGATCCAGAAATTGTGGAAATGAATGAATGATAATAAAATGAGGTGGCAAAGTTCTGGTTAAAAATCATGGGTCAGGAATAATGAAGTCAGCTTTAGCAAGCTGTGTTTCCCAAGCAGGGAGTATTTCCATTCAAAACTCGCTGGGCTATTAAAGGATTTTTCCCATCCGGCTTGAATTAGAAGGCTAATTGCCTTATGTTGTTGTGATGGTGGATGGGAGTGGAACCTTCCCAGGATGAATTGTTTTCTGGAATGGCCATCTCCTTCCATGGACTGTGGAGAGACTTTAGGGCAGTAATCTGATCCTGAAAGTGCTTTGTTTAGATGCCTAAAATTAAGTGAAGCAAATAAGCCCTGGCCCAGGCTCCAGTGATGTAATTGAGACCCTTTTCACCCTCTTTTTGCTGGCTTGGATCTTCTAGATTGGCCACCTGGATGAAAATGCAGCTTCTGAGATGCATCAGGTGATGCTGGCATGTCCAAAATTAATGTGGACAGACCTTGAACACCTTTGCAAGATATGGACACTTTTGTGCAGGTATTGCAGGTTGGCCTGGAGTGCCAGGTTTGTTTGCTCAGGCAAATTCTGCAGAAATGCATTCAGACTTCTGGGACAAGGCAGTCAAGGTGATCAAGGAGTGAGGAGCTGATCTTCCCAGTGGAGACCAGAAGAGTTTCTCTTGTTAGCTGAGCAAAAGGAAGGCTGAGGATGGGTCTGGTTGCAAATTTGAAATACACTTGGGGAATAAGCCTGTATTTCAGCTCTGTGTGGGTGTTGGTGCAGGAAAAGAAGAGGCTGAGCTTGCCAGAAGTACCTCCGTGCTGGTGTTTAGAAATTTTCTAAACTCTGGGGCTCCAAAGATCTGGAAGAGCCTTCTGTCAGAAGTAGTGAGAACAAAGAGAGCATGGTCTAGGTTTCAGGCTGTTGAGAGTCGTGTAACCACATATCCACAGACATGGGGCTGCCCTTGATGGCCCTGGAAGATTGTGGCTGTCCTGTATCCCTTGGTGGATTTGGACATGAGAGTAGGCCAGCAGGCAGGCATTAAATAGGATTCAAAGGACTTGACTTTGTTTCTGACCCTCTCACAAACTCTAGACTCACTTTGTCTGCTTTGTGCCTTGGGAAAAACAAAACATACCCCTCCCTCATGGGCTTACTGGAATCTCTTGCCTGTGGCAAGGTGTTCAGACACTATGGCAACACCTCAGCCTTTCCTGCAATGGGCTCAGTGTTGGAAGCAGCCTTTGAGCAGGAAGGGGTTAATGGGGATTGTGTTCTCCCTTGCCAGGAAAGGCTGCAGCAGTCAGAGACATTGCCAAGTGCATAGCATGGCTTTTCCCAGCCTTGGGGGAATGAAGTAATTCCCCAGCAAGTGTTGTTCTGTCTTTTATCTCTCTGAGAAGAGTGGCCCCCGTGGGAGCAGGGGAGCTTCCAGAGCGCCCTGGGAAGCCGTGGAGCAGCAGGCTCCTGGCAGAGGCAGGGCATGGCCTGCATGGTGCCTGCACAGGAGCCTGGGTAGCAGGAAGGGGTTGTGGTGCCCCACAGGATTCCTCAGGGTCAGGCTTCCCCCTTCCCAGGTCACCCAAGGAGAGGACCTCGTGTGTTTGTTGAAAGGAGCTCACTCCTGCCATGGCTCCATAAGTGTCCCTGAGCCACTCGAGGCTGTCACGGGGATGTTCCCCTTAGTAGAACCACTCAGCAGGACAGCTCTTCCCTCTGAACTCATGGAATTGCTATTTCTCACACCCTTTCTCTCTGGCTTTGGGAAACTGTGACTGGAGCTGTGTTCAGTGTTGAGTTTTAGCAAGAGCTTGATTAGAGCAGGATTCCTTTGCATGGTATCCTGCTCAGAGGAAGTGAGCCTAGCAGTTGTACCTGAGCAATCCTGCCTGTCACCATCCCAAATATACTCTTATGCAGCAAACAGGGCTCCTTGCCTTTCCCTGTCTTTCATCTGTGATGAGAGAGATCACCTATTCCTCTCCCTTCTCCCTTCCATTTTCTTTAGGAGATCAGGAGCAGGCAAAAGTCAGGGCTAAAGTCAGGAGCCAGCAGGGTTTTGTGTTGCAAGATCAGCTCCTTATCTTTCAGGAGCAGCAAAAGTCATGCTGAAGCAAGATGTAAAGGCCAAGAGAGGAGGAAAAGGGCAAGTGGTGCTGGAGAAAGCTGCCCAATGCCTTTGTGCATCAAACACAGTAATTTTCTCAACTCTGGACAGGCATTCTTTTGCTAAAGGGGCAGAATGAATGGTGTCTGTGTTCCTTCTGCTGTGAGGACATGTTTCTCTGAAATCAGGGATCTCATGAACATGTGTTGTATTAGGCTCCAAGAGCCTGATTTTGCTCTCCAATGCCAGACCATTTAATTTCCATGCCTCAGTTTCCCCATTGGTAAATGTAAGCACTGGAGCAGCAGACCCAGTTCCTGAGCATTGCCCAGACTTAAGGCTGCTGTCTGGGTGGTTTGGCCCCTGTGTACCTGGTGAGAGCTCTCCAGACATACCCCAGAGTTTAAAATTCCTCTGTTCCATCAAATCAACCGTTTTGCATCAGAAATTTCTCTCTGGATGGTGCAGTGCTGATGACAGCTTATGAAGTATGTGTGCTGTGGGGCTCCAGGTAAAGCTTTTTATACTAGGTGTTAAGTTGATGAGGACAGCAGGATAGATGTTTAGTTTATGATCAGTTTGTGTGTTACCGTTACCAGAGGGCTGAAAGTTGCACAGCTTATTGCAGTTTAAGCTGTAGTTTAAGAGCAGCAGTTAAAATAATACCCAGTTTTCATAGACCTGTTTATCTCTGGATCTCTATTTGGACAGTGGAACTGGCCACTTAGGATCAGATCCAAAAAGGTACTTTAGTATCTGACTTATGCTCGGATGGAAATTAGAGGAGGGCTGGGTCATAAAATACCTTTGTGATAGATCTGGCATTTTCTTGTAATTTCTGTTTTCCCATCTAGAGCTGTCATATTCAGATTCACAGCAAGGCTGTGGGGAGGAAAGGGGAAGGAAATTTAAACTCTTTTCTTATTAACTGGAATGCTTTTTTTTTTTTTTTTTTTTAA
>VYZP01029733.1:90306-221510 GCA_013400635.1 Hypocryptadius cinnamomeus
ATTTTTAAAAGAGTGTGTTTGGGCTGGGGGGAGAGCTGTGTTGGGAAGTTCCCCTTCGGCTGCAGCGGGGGAAGGCAAGGACTTGTTCCCAGAATGGTGGTGAGGGCGTGGTGGTGGCGTGTTTGACAAATAAGGACATGAGCAAAGAGCCTTTTGCCACGTTGGCCTGGGCTCAGTTTGAAAGAGAAAAAAAAAAATTTTGGACGGGAAGAAAAATGAAATCACTGTTTGTCAAAGGGAAATAGATAGATCTGGGAGGGAGGGAGGCAGATTTTTATTATGTTTTTGACTTCTAGTTTCAAAACAGGCATCAGCCCAGGCCAGGGAAAGCCAAAGTGAAAAACTCTCATCAGCCACCTCTCAAGCACCCTGTTTGCTCAGAGAGGGACAGAGAGGGACCCTCACTGATGGCTCTGGCAATTTCTTCCTTCCTTGCCAGGCAGGGCTGCATAGCTGTGTGAAAAGCCAGTCCCTGTCCCATGCCCCATCCTCATGAAGGATGTCTCAGGAGTCATGGGTGCTATGGCTTTGAAATGACTGGTTCTCTCTAAAGGGGAGGGTCAGAGCCCAGCATTTCATGTTGGGCCAGGATCTGGGTGGCTCAAGGCAGATGTGACCCTCAGCTGCCAACTTGCCAAGGGCCACCTTGGGAAAACATCCATCTAGAGATCTCTGCTGCTTACCTGCACATGCTGCATCTGCAGATGGGTCTGGTTTTCTTTTGGGATCTGAGATGCTCCACAGCATGGGAAGAAGAGGATTGTGTTGAGCTGGGATGGCACCTCTTTCCCAGCAACCCCCAGCTGTTATCAGTGTGTTTTTTATTGACAGGCCACAAAACACTTGACAAAAGAAATATCACTCTCTTCCTGGTAAGGAAGCTGGAGCAGGGAAAGTGCTTTGCCTAGGTCATCAGGCTGACCAGTAGCAGGCTAAAAATAAGACTGAGATCTCCTGTGTCCCAGAGCAATTCTGCGTGCTACATACCAGAGCCTCTGTAATAACTGCAAATTAATGACTAAACACCATCAGTGCCTGAACATAGGAACAATTTGGGATACATCAAAGTAGATGTGAAGAAGCAGCTTTAGACTGGGGGTTAAAGTGAAGAAAAAATCAGACTTTGAAAAATTGCATGAAGTGCAATATAAAGAATTTTAATATATCAGTTCTTGTTATAACCATCTATGTTTGGAGGGGCTGCAGCTCCATGGGCAGGGAGCTGTGCCCACATTCAGACCTGCTGAACTCACCGGTGGTATTGTCCTGTTGTGATGTGCAGAAAATCAGCCAAAGGGCTCGAATTCCTATTGCCAAGGAGTTTTGGAAGGGGAGAAGCTGAAGCGCGTTCTGGAGGCGTGCGAGGCTATTCCGAGGAGACCTGTCTCACTTCTCCTCAGTGCTGGGAGAAGGTGGGAATGTGTTGATAGATGCGAGAAGCAGAGCCTCATCCTTGTTAGGGAAGAGGCTGCCAGGTGTTTCACTGTCTGACTTCGCTCCCCGCGAGCAGCAGCAGCAGTGCCTCTGTGGGCTCTGACTCACTGGCTGAAGGAACAGCTAGGACACAGGAATTGGTTTTGGTTTTTTGGGGTTTTTTTCTTTTGTTTGTTTTTTTTAAAATTTATTTCTGAATTTTGGGTGCACATCTTGGCAAATAGCCGGGGAGGAAAGAGAATGAATTTTGCCAGTGGGGCTTGCTGCCTTAAATAGCTCATCTCCTGTTCAGAGGCTGGGCTCTGCCTGCTGGTGCTGGGCTTGCTTTAAATCACCTGCCTTTTAATGTGTGGAGAAGCTGAAAAGGCCAAAGAGAGCAGAACATGTGTTCAGCCTCCCTCTAGTGCTAGATTTTGTTAATCATCAGGATTAGTGGCCTGGTTGTAGGTGCTTGCTGGCAAGGAATGTTGGTACCACAGGGCAGCTCTCGCTGCTGGTGGGGCTGCCTGACTCCAGGAGGGATCAGTAACTCCCAGAAACTCTGTAAATAAAGCCACAGTCTGTGTGCATTGCTTGCCATTCAAGATGCAGCTTTTACAGATTCTGTGACTTCTAACCTGATTTATTAAAACACATGTGATAAGCATCTGCCTTTTATCTAAATTGAAGCTGTGTCCAACAGTATAAACAAATTACCTGGTAATGTTAACCCTTTTACTGAAACCTTGGCTCTGTAGGAATGCTTTTTATCTGTTTCTTTCCTGCCTTCCTTGTGTGTTTGAGAAACAGGAATGTGTAAGTTAGACTTAAACAAATAACATGTATGTTTTCTGAATCTTTAAATGCTCACTGGGTCTCTACAAGTTAATAAGTGTTTGCTCTATAATAGGGGGTTTTAGGTTCTAGGGTGACAAAAATCAGTAATATAACATCTGTATATGTTGATGAATATTGGGATGCATGACAGATAAAATGCATGCATTTCTTATATGTGTGTATATATATATTTACACCCTATAGATATACGTATGAGAAATGAATCATGAGTGGGGATATAGTGCAGACTTTCACATTATTGGAAGCAAGCATGCACGTTTTATCCCTGCTGCTTTTTCCTCCCTTTTTGTGGATAGCATGACCAGTAGATCCAGGATCACAAGAGAAAAGGAACACTGAGCACTTCTTTCAGGCAGCTCTTGATGCATCCCATCTTATACACATGTTTATTTTTCAATGCCAAACCACATTCTATTTTAGATCTTTAATGAACCTCTGTTCCCATCCATGTAACTTTCCAATTCTTATTCTCTTCAGAGTAGACAAAGATGCTTATTATAAACCACAAATTTTACTGAAAGGGTAAACTGAAAAAGTTTTAATTGTGCCGTGTAAGCCTGCCATTCATCTCCCTGCCTGGCTATTAATATCTTGGCAATGTTGTAATGCAACAAAGCCTTTAATAGCTGAACCTCTCAGCAAGGACTACAAAGTAAGCAAGGACCCAAACAGTTAACTGTGCTCATTATTTTCATCATGCTTATTGCTGTGTTATTTAGTGTATTGGCTATGTTATTGTTTAATACAGTCACCCAGCACACAGGATGTGCCAGGACCTGCACACTTGTGCCTTCTTTGGCAGGGGAGCTCTATGGCTGAGGCTGGGAGATGCTTTCAGAGATGAAACAGGGCAGCTTTTGATAATCTGCCATACAGCAGGTGATGAGGTGAAGGAACTGAAGAAAGCAAAAGCCTGGTACAGGCTGTGTGTAAATACGTGTATGGGACCTACTAAAACGTTGTGAGAGGAAACAGAAAGGTCAGAAATGTTGCTGCTTATGATGGTCAGAGCTGATCAAGGTAAATCCATTCCAGGTTAAGACACATGTGCCAGCTTGGGTCCAGACAGAAGGCTGTGCTCCCCCAGTGCTGTGGCCAAGACTACAAACCGTGGTGGACACATCTCCTTGGCCCTGTGGACACATTTCTGAGGGACACTGTCACACTGCAAATGATGGAGTCAGCCACAGCTGGCACCTGCAAAGAGTTTAATCCGTAACCTGGATTATACCCATTGGTAATAGAGACATCAATGTGGAAAGTAATAGTGGAGGCATGGAGAGAATGCAGAAAAAGCAGGCAATTTCATTCTGTCAGAGCTTGGCTAGTGACAGACAAAAAGTAAGCAATTGTATCATTGTATGTAAGGTAGAATTATTTAAGCAGAGGGAAAATAAAAATATAATGAAGATGTGGGAATTCTCCTATCAAAGCAGATGGGCTGTGTGATGGGACAGAGTGAGATAACATGACCAATGCAGAAGGTTCCATTCTTCTCATGTCTGAGTGCTATTAAAGTCTGCTGTTGGATTAACAGGTCCTAGGAAAAATCTCTTGCAAGATGGGTTGCTCTTGTCTACGATCCTGGGTAGCCTGTGTTGCATTAGGGAACCATAATGCAGCAGCAAGACTAAAACAGACTGTCAGTAATAAGAAGGAATGCTAAAAACTGCAGCAAACAAATTATTATGCCTCTTCTTTGAAGCTGGCTTGGATTGGAAAAGGTGGTTTAGAAAGTCAGTCTTTCCATGCATTTTGGGCAGAGTGGTAGTCTGGAATGTGACAGAGCAGAGTCAGATTCCCACCTTGGTCTGGTGCTTTAACTACTCTGATGCTGTGCAGTGTAGAAAGGAACTTTGGGCAAGCAAGATAAAAGGAAATAGAACTCTGCTGCTTGGGGAATCCATTTGTGGCCTAAATTCGGTTTTAGAGCCCTGGAGTTTTTCAAAGAGTAGGGCAAACTTCATCCTATTTTTGATGAAAATTTTATCTGGCAGCAATGAGATGTGGATATGGAGAAGTTGTGAGAGCATCTAATTTCCAAGAATGGAAGTGGCTGAAATGCAGGTTCCTGTCTCTGTTTTTCAGTTTCCATCATTGGTGAAAAACAGCTTCAGCTGCCATGAAGGGTGATTGTGTTGTTAGAAAATGTTGCCTCTGTAAGAAGTGTGTGGCACAGTGACTGAGCAAGCTGGAAGATGGTAGAAATACCAGTGAGAAATGTTGCAGCCAGAGCTGAAGGAATTTGTTCCAGACATGATTTTAAGTGTCTGCTACCATAAAACTCCATCTTTGAAGGGCCATTCTCCACAATTGTATTTTCCAGTTTGATTTGCTGATTAAAATGCAGGATGTTAATTAGCTTTAACACACAACAGGTAAGGAAAAGCATCTGGAAAACATCATGTGATGGCTTTGGTATTGGTTTTAATGGTGAGAGAAATAAAATATAAATGTTTGGGAAAGCTGTAGCAACTCCCAAGTGTTGCTGAAGCCAGTAAGTGACAAAGGTGCTTTATAAACTCCTTTCATTCAGCAGTCCTGAGGCACAGCTCCTTCCCTCTCCATCTCCACATTTCTCTTTTGCCATGGAAACTGTCTCACATCTTGTCACATTAAAGGTCTGGCCTTCCTTCTCAGCTCCTCTGTTGCTTGCCCCTTCCTCCCCCTGTCTCTGGCTCTGCAAATTCCTCCAGTTCAGCCCTGCAGTCCCTTGTCTGTGTGTTCCTGAAGGATGCCACTGCTGAGGTCTGCAGATACCCGGGTGTCCCACGGGTGGTAGGGCTGCCTTCAGGGAGCAGCGTGTGGTCAGTTCTGAGGTCAGGTCAGCCTCTTAAAGACACTTAGGTAAGGAAGACACTTTCAGTGCAGAAGTTTGGCTTCTGTGGCGTGTTGGCCCCAGCAGAATTACAGTTAAATGCTGTTTTCCTGAGGTCTAATGTGTGCTAGGGTCTAATGTGTGCTTTTCTGAAGCATGATTTCTGATTGAAAGACAGAATTTTACATTCATTTATCTGCATGTGGACAATATCAAACTTTGGAGCTCACTCAGCAGGGATCTGCACAGTGGATTCCATTTTAGGGCAGCACAAATTATTGTTCAGCTTTCTGTGTGATTTGGGTCACTTTTCTTCAGCTGAGGTTCCCACTTAGGAGATGTATAGGACGTAAGGTGTCCGAACATGACAGTTGTTGTTAAAAAAGAAATAAAACCTGTGGTCAGCCAGCCAAATCCAATACCAGACACAAATCTGGCAGCCTTGAAGGGAATGTAGAAGTGGGCCTAATGGTTTGGGAAATGAGATTGCAAATTTCGTGAAGGCAAGAAGCTTCTTCAGTGAATCAGACTGTGGGGTTTGCCCAGCTGAGGCCTGCCTGCCCCATGAACTGCAGCCACTGACCACCCCAAAAATGTGTAGGCTGAGGCAGAGTCCAGATTTTCCTTTTCTCAGCTTTGAGACATACAGTGGATTTTTAACATGATTCATTTCCTCAGAAGCCAAACCCAAGCCATTGACTTTCATGTAGTTTTATACATCCATTCAGCTGGCATTTTGCCAGGTTCACTGGGAATCCTTGCAAACATTTTGGCACTCACCCCTTCGTATTACAGCAAAACAAGCAAACAGACTCAGAAATATGTTATATGTTTAATTTCTGGACCTAGTGCTTACTCAGGCTGTGAAAATTGACCAGCCAGTTTTAATTTTACTTTTTTTCTCATTGGTGATTTCCTAATAGCTTCACAGCCCATGCTCATGAATGCTTTCTCAAATTTAGAGTAGCTTGGCTGTATGCTTAAACTTCATTAAAGTTGATAGAACTTAAGCACACGTGTAAAATTAAGCATATGCTTGTTTTATACAGTCTTTTTGCAGGTGACACAAACAGCTGCATATGGGTTTCCAATATGTGATTAAATGCCAAAAGAAGTTTTTAAAAACAGTTTTAGTCAACCTTAATTTTCTGAAATTGGTAGCTTTAACAAAACCTATCTTTTTTGATTTAAATTGCCTGAGACGTGTGCCTTTTAAAAAGCTCTTTATTTAACTGTCACAATATGCAGTCTTGTGTGGGATAGAGTTTGTTCATGTAAATTTAATTTCCAGTTAAACTGGTGCGAACACAAAATGATGTCAGTAGATCTTTATGGACTGGCAGAGCTGTTTCTTTCTCACTTCTGTCGAGGTGGGGGCCAGGCAGAGCCATTAAATTGTCAGCTGTGCCCTTCTGCCTATTGCAGATCATAAAGCTTTGCCTGGTCACCCAGGGAGACCAAAGGCATCCAGCCTTGATCCACAGACATCAAGGGGTGGAGAAATCTTGGAAGTTTGTTTTAACATTTAATTGCCAGCAGTATTACACATAAATGAGTATCTCTGTTATTTCTAGATGGAATTTCCCTAGCTTTGGCTTCCCGACTGCTGTGTGTTTTTTCTGTTTTGCTAGATTGGACAGTCTTGTGGTATCTGGCATTTTCATTCTGTGAAACTGTTTAGTTATTGCTATTGAGCTACTCAATCTCCTTCATAGGTGAAACCAAATGAGTCCTCTATGTGTCTCCTTTTCAGCTGTTTTCTGCTTTTTTGGGGTGTCTCGAGTTCCTAAACTACTGCCTCCCATGCTGGACACAGTATGTCAGTGCCAGACTCACCACAAGTGTTGAAAGAAGTAAAATCACCTTCAGCCCTGTGCTTTCCTGGTGCCTGGTGGGAGATGGTGTTTGGTGTGGTTTTCCCCTCTGCGATATAAATCCAGAGTCATGGGGCTGGGTGTGACAGATTGCCTTGTGTGCAGGTGTGTGTAATTTGTGGCTTGTCAGACACATGCTGTGCTGTCCGAGGCATCCTCCTCTTACCTCTTTTCTTCTGCCAGAAAAGGAAAGATGAAGATCAGGACTTGGCCAGGATGTGAAGATGAAGGGAGTCTCTGCTCTTTCATATCACCAATGGAGCTTTTAAAAATGTAACATTCATGTCATATGAGGCAGTGGGAAGGTCTTCCATTATTGCAGGGGACACCTAATGAGATGTTTGGCTTCTACATTGATTAAACTTTGCAGCTGTATTGGGGTAATTGGCTGCTCTTTGGTTATGGCCCCCCTTGGAGGCAGATGATGAAATATCTGCTACGTTCTCCTATTTCTCAGTTTTTCTGGAAGCAGCAATGCTCTCTGAGGAACATCAGCTCTGCTTGATGGCTAATTAAACATTAATTTGTGACGATATTGGAGCAGATTTTAAGTTGGTGGGGGAGTGGGCAAAGAAAGGGGAAACTTTTAACAGTCACCATAATTGTCAATAATGAGTCCTAATATAATTGCATTAATTAAAAGAAAAGGAATATATACCCTGCTGCTGTAAAGTTAGTTAAAGTCAGTGAAAGTCATGCTGGGTCAAAAAACTTCATGGCCAGCTGTTCTTGCCCTGCGGACAGACAGGTAGTGCTGTCCTGCCCAAAGTGTAAAGAAAAAAATTATATGTCCCAGTTCTTATTGTATATTCTGCTGATGAACAGGAATGTTTCACAAATTCAATTTAATTCCAAAGGACGAGTAATTGTAACTCCACCTGGAGAATATTAAATTGCCTTAATGGAAAAATAAACTGGTTTTATACTCCCCCTTCTCTCCCCACCTTCCCCATTCAGTTTTCAAATAACTTTATGTGCCTCCTTAGTTTATTAATACACTTCTCATCTTGCTGCTGATTTTGCATCTGGTAGCACTTAACACAGACAAGACTCCCAAAGCTTTTGATCAGACATGTTAAGTAAACTCTCAGGACTGTCGGGTCTGCTGCTCTGGCAGATGTTGGCTCGTGGGACTCCTCCTCTCTCTTCATCCCCTGTTCCTTATCAAATCCATCCTGTTGCTTTCATGTGCTGAGGCTTGTGGTGCCTTTCCCCACGTATTCTCTGGCCCACAGCATGAAGACCCTCTGGTCAGCTGAAGGGCATTTGTTGTTTTGCTGGTTTTTGGTGTAGAGGCCCAGAGAAGCTCAGCACTTTTAAAAGCCCCATGTAGCCAACCTTAACATTTCCAGGACTTCCTTCTGTGAGCAAAACAAAACAGTGAGGAACCCACAAAAGCTGGGTGCAGGTTTATATGCCCAAGGTGGAGGTGCCAGCCTGTGATGCAGCAGAGAGCCGGGTAACACCATCCTGAGGCTGAGGGGACTGGACAGCACGGAACCTCTGTGTTGGCATCTCCAGTTTCAGTGCACCTACAGGCACGCTCCTGGGCTGCAAGGAGGATTTGTTGAGTGCTGTTTGCTGCATCTTCTTTATTCCTGTTGCATAATTTCCTTCTGTTGTCCTCAGGGGTGGCAGAGGGATAGGGAATATTTCAGATCTTCTTGTGATTTATCGTCCATGTCCCATCAAATCAATCAGTCATCCTCTGCTGGCGTTTGATCCAGGGTTTCAGCAGAGCTTACCCCCAGGCCATGGATCCTGTTGGCTAAACTTCTGTCATGCCCTTCCATCCTTTTTTTATCTCTGCTCATTCATCTAATATCCATGGCCAGTTCTTGAGAACTCTGGACTAACCATAGGTGTTTGTGGCAAAATCTTTCCTCTGGCGTTAGGGGCAGGAGCTGCTGGGAAGGGAACGTTGTCCTGGATTACTCTACTACTCATCCTCACTGGTGGCCTCACCAGTGTGCTGGTGTTGGGACTGCGGCCCTGGAACAAGAGTGCTCCACTTATTAAACAGTGATAGAAGATGATTGTGGGCCCCACTGACCCACAATCCAGTTGCTAGCCACAGCAGTGGCTCAGACCCAGCCATGTCATGGAAAATGAGGGCCATCCTGCAACAGAATTGCAGCTGGAGCTTGAATGGCTTGGACAGGGGTTTGTTGTCTTCTGGCATGTTTTGTCAGGTCTTAGATGGCAAATACAAAGAATGGAAAGTCCTTTAAGGAGCTAGCTTGGCCCAAGGGATTAGTGTCTTCATCTGATGGCCTGGAGGAACTTGGTTGTGTGTCTGAGTTTCAGCACCTTGCCCCCACCCCTCTGCCTGCATTCCCTTCCCAGGGCTGGTATCCAACTGACAATAAACTCCTTGGGGCAAGGATGTTTCCTATGTATTGTGTGAACAGTGTCTGTCACACTGATCTCTAGGGAAATATAAATCTTTATTATCATACAGATTCATAACTGCAACAAAGTCTTTGCTTTTTTTTAATCTATGCATCCCAGGAGGCTGAGTGCAGATGGCTGTAATTTCTGTTGTCTCTGCTAAAAGAAAGGAAGAAATGGGTTTCCAGGTGTTGGGCCAAACTCTGGCACCTAGGGCTGTGGTCAGTTGTTTACCTGCAGAGACTGTAATGTACCCTCCAGCAGATGTGACTCCCAGCAGGTGTCAGAAGGTGGATAGAAAATACAAATGGAGACTTCATATGAATGTCTCTAGAGCCAAATCAATCACTAGTGACCAGAGAAAAATGTAAAAGGGCAGCACAGAACATTTTGTATTTATTGTGTGTCTTGGAGTTTTCTTCCATGAGTTTCTCCTGCTGCTTTTGAAATCTATGTAAACTCATAGCAACCACAGTGTCTTGCAGCAGAAATAGCTCTGCAGCTTAGCAGCGTGTTGTGTGACAAAACACCTACCCCCTTTCCTTTGTTTTGAGACTGATGCCTCCTAGTTTCATGCTTTCTTGTTATCTGCTTTATCTGTATTTTTTCTTTTTAAAAATGTTTTTATTATTTGTCCTTTTCATAAGCTTCTTACACCACAGTGAGTTTTTAAATCAGTTGTTAAGGTTTTGCAAGGTGTCTCCTAGCAATGTTTAACAAATAACTTTCCTTCATCTGCTTGTTTGTTTGCCCCAGCTGAAAGCCTGTGCAGTTCCTTGTTGCTTCAGAAAGGAGTTCAGTCTGGATACCCAGTACTATTTGTGTTTTCCATGGCTGGAGAAATTCAATGTGGGACTGTGGCTACCCCAGACTAATTGTTGTAGGTGTGGCTGAGCACAGCTTCCTTTACCCCACGGTGCCTTCTGCGGTTTGTTGTGGCACAGCTGCTGGTATGAACTTTGCCAAGGGAAGATATTTGGCACGTTCACTAGCCCTTTTTGGGGCCATATAGGCTGGTGTTTAGTAGATGATCACCCCCACCCCGTTCAAGCCCTGTTCCAGGTAGGCCTGACCTGCCTCTTTACCGTGGAATCTTCAAAAGTGGCTGGAGTCAAAGAAACATTGCTCAGTTAAATGACAGTGGCATCTGAGAGGCACCAAATGGTGCCTTGGAACAGCCTTCTTTAAACTTTTGAAGTGTTTTCCTTTGGTCCTGCTAATATCCAGCGACACAAACCAGGTAAAACTATTCTGTGCCTGAAAAAATGAAAGAGTAAGGGGAAAAAATAAATCAAAACCTAACTTCCCTTTGGCTTTTATCCTTGATGTCATCAAAAGACTCAAAAGGATATTTCAGGCCTGGCTTCAGCCTGATGGAACAGCAGGGAAGTTCTTTTCTATTAGATCCTTGATACAATCACATCTGGTGAAATCACTGTGGTCACATCTGCTGAAATCTTCCATCATTTCAGATTTGTTTCAAAAGACTCAATCTTTCTGTTTTCAAAGGGCACGACTTCTTTTCCAGCCCTCCTTGGTGCCTGGAATAGAGATTAGGCACCAATCAGGCATCTCAGACCCCCCTTGCTCTGGATGCTGCAGTCAGCTCTTGTCTCCATGTGCATGGGGGAGCAGCCTCTTGGGACTGTTTAAATTTACATTAGGGAATTTGAAGGAAAATGTTTACACTTGTCTGTAGGCTTAGGGGAGAACAGACACAGCAACTCTTAAGGGTGCTTCATATTCCTGTTAGATGCCCTTCAGTATGCATGTTTTTTTGCCACTGCAATGTCTTTTGGGGCTTTAGATGGCTTTTGTGACCTTGGAAAGAAGAATGAATAAGAGACGAGGTAGCAGGGGTGTGTGTCTGAAAAGAACCTTGCCTCTGGCAGTGATATTGTTAGAGAAAGTGCAAAGAAAGAAAAAAAAAAAGGAAAAACTAAACACAAGTCCCAGCCTGAAGTGTATCAAGACTGAATCACTTCCTTTCTTCTTCCTGGTTAACATTTCTCAGTCTCTTCTTGTCAGTACAGTGGATACCATTGACATCAAACACTTTTCTGCCCCTCACCTGTCCCCAGCTAAAATAGGAAATAAGAACTTCATCATTCTTGCTCTGTCTGCATCTCTGTCTAAGCCCAATGCCCAAGGCCATGGAGTATAAAGAGAGGCTCACTCCTGTTTTATTTACTCTTCCCACCACCTCAGTGCCTATCCCAGGATTGCAACAGCCTGCAGAGCGTGGTGGGTGGCTGCCATGGGTGCAGCCTGGTGGAAGCAGGCAATGGGCACTGAATTTATCATCTCTACCACCTCATCTGTGGCTCACTGGCTTTTACTGGGGGGGAATGACAGTAGAGTCTTTCAGGGCAGAAGCCCTTGTGTACTATCTACTTGCTCACAACTCCTGATTTGCCTAAATTCCGCTTGCTCCTCTTGTTACCTTTGTCCTTCCTTTGCCCCAGAAGGCTTTTCTGCTTTTCCCTGTTCTTGGATGTGTAAATGCAAAAAGTGTTGATGTGTTACAGCTCAAAGAGAGCTCCCAAGCACCTCAGGCTAAAACCAATGTACCAGAAGCAGAAGGCACTGTGGGCCCCCAGCTTTGTTTTGAGTCATTAGCTGTGACCTTTCCTAATATCCATGGTGCTCATCTCCAGTCTTTCACTTGTGAGTTAGGAGGTTATCAGTGACCTGTGATAGCACAGTGTGTGAAATGAGCTGATGCTACAAGAAAGGTTGTGTGTTTAGCTGCAGCTCTGCTGTCTTGGAGGTGTCTGCACAGATAAACCAGCACTACATTTCCCACGAATGACAGCTCACCTTCCATGGACATAGTTCAGAGGATGAGCTGGCCACAGCACTCAGGAAACATGCAAATGTGCTGAGCTCAACCTCTGTTAGACAAGACTTTTGAGGTGGATGGAGAGATGGTGGATATTGATGCTGGAAAATTGCACTACGGTGAGCAAAGTCAAATATCCAAAGTATTCAGGAGTTTGGCCATTGCCTTGTGTTGGTAGAAAATACGTGCTGAGGCTCAGGAGTTACTTGTAGCCTGCCCCCTGTGTCAGCAGGTCACTGCTGCAAAACCACACTCCATGTTTCCCCGACACCGCAACACTACCTGGCACCAGAAATTTGGCTGAGAGGCCAATCTGGCAACGCACATTGCATCTCTCATCTCAGGGGCTAATGCCTAGCCTGAGCTACAGCCCTGCAGAGCAGAAAACAGGGCATGGAGAGAGGGGAAAACAGAATAAAAGAGAGATGGCTGGGCCTGGGTAGGGAAAGGAATTTGGAGCAGGAGCTAGGAGGGACATCTGGGAGCCAGATTCTTCTCTTTGAGCCCACTGCAAGGAGCTGGCTTGGTTAAACGAGAGACATTCTTGTTCCTCTGCTGAAAGCTGCAAAATACGATAAGGGTAGGTGATCTAGGGTTGTAGGAAGAGGTGACATCTAGGGAAACCATTGTGCTTCTCATGTCTTTTAGCTCGGTGAATAGTCTTACAACCCTTTTAGCACAGTGAAGCAAAATTTGAGACCCTGCGTTGACCTCTGCACTGCATGTTCTGTAATGAATGTTCCTTGGAGTGGTGTGGGGGACCTGTGGCACTGACTGCTGTTGGGTTGTAGGCTTAGCAAAAGTAAAACGAATTTTCATCAGAGCAGAGTGGGTTGATGGGGCTCGGGAGTGGATTACCATCAGAGCTACTTTGAGCTGCACACCAGGAATTCAGGGGCAGACAAACAAGCCGAGCAGTGAAGCTCTCTGCTGTTTTTCTGTCTTTTGACTCACAGCAGAGACTGAGCCAGGGGATAGGAGTGTAGGCGTTGCAGAAGTTCACGTGAGTGGATAGTCTCTGGCATGAGTAATTTGTTGGACTGGGTTGGCTTACGTTTGCTTTTTGTTGAACTCACGCTGGTTGAGCCAAAGATAGCATCCTTTTTCTTTTTAAACCCATTTTTCCATATTCTACTGGCTGTAAGAGGGGGCGCAAAAGCGACATGTCTGCAACAATGC
Organism: Hypocryptadius cinnamomeus; assembly: GCA_013400635.1. Taxonomy (NCBI): domain Eukaryota; kingdom Metazoa; phylum Chordata; class Aves; order Passeriformes; family Zosteropidae; genus Hypocryptadius; species Hypocryptadius cinnamomeus. The sequence continues at coordinate 103,682 of VYZP01029733.1, forward strand.
CATAAATCCAGACAGAAATAGAATTAGCAGTTCCCTCTGGTTCCGGTGTTTGTATCTGCGGGGCTCTGAGCTTAACCAGCCCGGGCTCCTCGGAGCAGAGCCGCGTCTGTGCGAACCTGTTGTGCCTTGGGACCTGGCGCTCGGGTTTTGTTCCAGAACAATATCATAAAACTTTTATAGTAACGTCATGACAAAGAGCATGGGAAGAGGAATAGCTTAACCCTCTCTTGCTGAAGTTGGTGTTGCAAGTGCTCCAGTTTGCCCACGCAGCAAATCCTTCGGTTGAATATTGAGCACTGTAGGGAGAGAGAAAATTCAAGATTTGTGGGGATGGGGAAGAAAAAGCAACCAGAAACCTGTCTTTGTGAGGATTACCATTTCTTAAATGTCTTTAAAGTCCATTTCTGCCCCAATAGGCCCTGGCGTACATCAGTAGTGTCATTTGTTGGCATTGTTGCACTGCATTGCATTCCTGCATTTTAGTGTTGGGCTCTTAATCTACGTTGATTATGTTTTAATTGAATAAATAAATCAGAGCCCAGAATCAATAGAGATGCTTCTATGCTGTTTTATTTTATTTTTCTAGGTTTCCTAAGGACATTTAACTTTTACAACCTTATAACTTGTTCTGCAGCATTTGCTAGTCAGCTATTGCATAATTGTTCTGGGGAATGAGAACCTGGGAATAATATGGCCCAGAAATGCTAAGAAGCAGAAATTAAATTGGCTGATCTTCTCCTCTGCCACCATCCCTTCTCTCCAGGGTCAGGGTACCAAGCAGGTCCTGTGTGGACTCTAGTGTTAGTCCTGGGTCTGCCATTGGCTTGATTTATCACCTCACGTGTTGGGGCCTTGGATGCACTTTGCATCTCCCCTCTCCTTTCCAGTCTGACTTTTGGCTGCTTAGCTTCAAAATCCTCTGGAGTGGAGCAATCACAGATTTTCTGTCTGAGAAGCCTGTGGCAGTTATAGGCCAACAACTGGAAGATGAAGAAAAACCGAACAAGAGCCATGAAGTGGAAAAGAAGTTGTACTTCTGCAGATTTAAAAATCCAGGTGCCTGCAGTTAGCCAGGAGTAATGGTCCGGGCTAATTCCTGTGAAAAATATTTCTTTTTTGAACAATGGTTTGAATGGAAAGACTTTGGCTCTATAATAAAAACAGGCAAGAGGAGTCGAGTTTGTAAGTACTTTCTAACCCGACTCTCAGCCTTTTAAATGGTGTGTTCTTGCATAAGCCACACTGGAGCTTCCATTTTCTTATTAGTCAAGCCAAATACGTTGTAATCCAATAAGATTTAATAATCATTAGGTACTAATGGATGCCTCAACACGTATAAGTTTGGCAGATCAGAGGCTGCCTACTTTGCATAGCCTGTCTCTCTTTGACCAACTTGCCATTTATGTGTCAGATTGATGACTGGGGAGTTCTTTAAAACAGGTAATGATTGACTGCTCCCAAAATGAAATTTAAATGAAAACTATCTGGAACAGCCAGTGAGCCAAAGGGAAAGGCAAATTTCTGGCTTGGAAAATTGAAGTAACTTGGTGAGAGTGAAGGCAAACAGAGCTAGATTGTCTGTGGGAAGGTGCTGGTATGGTCTGAACAGCTTTTGCAGTTGAAATTAGGTGAGTTGTTAGGTAATTCTTTAGTATTTTTATTATTGACATTGTCAAGCTCTGAATGAGCTCTTCTGCACCAAACTCTGTAGTTGCATGTATACAGAGAGACTCTGAACTGTCCAGGGGATTTGCAGATAAGTAAGACATGGAAGAACAGAAGACAAATAACTCAGGTTGAGAAAAGACTTTCAGTGTAATAGTTCACTTGACTCAAGAATTTTGCTTTCTGTGCATGCCCTGGTGGTGGCCTGGCTCAGTGGGGCTAGCCCCTAGCACCTACTTTGTCCATGGCACGGATCCTCACCTGGTTTTCTTAAATTTCCCATTCCTAGTGGAGCTGCCTAGTTCCCAAAGCACTGAAAACATAGAGGAGGATGTTTCCTAGCCTTTACCTACTTTGTGTCCTGTTGAGAGGTCCTGCTGTTGGGTTGGGCTGTACAGCGCAAAGCTCCTTCCTAGAGGTTTTGGACTAGGTTGATTTATCAAAAACAAAGCATGTGAAAGAGTCCTCTTTAAAAATGCTTATTCTGGCAGGGATTGCAGTACTGCCCTTAAACAGTGGTTTGAAGGTCGCATGCTCTGCTGTGGTACTGAGTTCTGGGTTTTACTTTTTGAGGTGGGCAGTGGTGGTGGTGAAAATTCACGTCCCTTCCCTTCCAAGTGAATGTCCCTACCAGCCTGGGTACAAATGGGACTGGGCTGTTTTGAAAGCAGAAAGAAAGCAAAATGTATTGAATTAGGGTCCTTGGCTGCATGTTGGCATTTGCTCTGGGCATGGGCTTTCCTGCATAAAAGCCTTTTCACAAGGACCTTACTTATGTTATTTTCTGACTGCTTGTTGCAAATCACACCCTTCACATTCAATCTGCTAGAAATGGATTGAACTTTTTCACTCCTCTTGAAGGAGCTAATTTTTCAGATGAAATTTGTGAGGAAGTGTTGAATCAGACAGGTACATCTACGAAGAATTGATTTAAAATAAGAATAGGTGCATGTGGACAGTCGCTGGCTACTGTGGTTTGTAGCTCTGTTCTGTTTGTGTTTTGCCTGAGATGGGAACATGGCAGAAGAGTTGTTCTTAGGATCCAGGTGGTCCAAGCCTGTCCCCAGCTTTGTCTTTCCAGACAGATATCCTTCTATAACACATCTTCATCTTGTGGTGTGGGGATTGTCCTGCCTCTTCAACTCAGCAGCAGATTGCTGAATTGCTAATCCTCCAAGTCAGTTTTACACAATGGGACCCTTGTGGCAAATACGTGAAGAAAAGCCCCAAAGCAGCATAAATTCCTGTGAGATGGAGGCTTGCTGTTAGTTCTGGAGGGAGCTATAGGATTTCAGCATGTTTGTCCCTGCAACCCAAGAGTTATTGCTGGGAATGGGTGCATCTCCATGAGGACACTAAGAAACCATGTGCCAGGCCAAGTGGTTTGAATAACTGGAACTTTTCTTTCTTCTTTAAGGTGAATCCTGGTGGCAAGACACTTGAGGAGAGGCGATGCAGTTTAGATGCAGAAATTGACTCTCTGACCAGCATCCTGGCCGACCTAGAGAGCAGCTCTCCATACAAACCTCGGACTCAACAGGTTAGTTGCACGTTGCGTAAACACAGAGTGGGAAAGGGGCCAGCATCGACTTCTGGAGTCAATTTGCTAAGTGCTTGGTATTTGTTGTGAGAAGGCCAGCCAGTTCCTCCTGATAGCATCCAGATGTGGCTGTCAATGGGGAGAAGGGCGCAGCTGCTCTGAGGGGGCACCAGCTCAAAAGCTGCCGCACCTCTGAGCAAAGGGCCTCTGATCCCGATTGTCAGATTGCCACAGAGATTGTTAGAAAAATACTTGAAAAAATGTCGTTTCATTTGCCTCAACTTTCAACCAACAATGACTCGTGAATCAAAATCTTCTCAGTTCACAAGGACTTTCGTGCTTTTATTTTCTTGTTTTTCTGTTCTGTTAACTTTTGTCTGTCGTGCTGCCAGAAGGATCCAGATATCCCCATCTCATGAAGTGGCTTGGATCGGAGCTCAGCTGTCAGGGTGGCTGTAGCCCAGCAAGGCAGACTGGAATTCGCACTTCTCTGCTGTGTCTAGACGAGGACTGCAGGGGTGACAGTGACTTGGCTAATTTTTGTCACTCATCTAGGTAGTGCTTGAGTGGAGCTATTTAAGTTCTGGTGAGATGTCATCTATTTATCAGAGGAAGTGGTGACACCCCAGTGGCACTTTTAAAAGGGCAATTCTTGAGATCTCATAAAATCATCCTAGATATGTTTGTGCCTTGTCTTTCCTTCCTAGTCTCATGACTGGTCTCATTTCTTACATGTGTGTGGGTCTGTAGGCTGTTTACAGCTAGATGTGAGCTGTATTTCTCTTAGTAAAGCCCCAAAAGCCCTGTCAAAGGGATAGGTCAGCGATGGGTGCACACTCACTATCCATACAAGTCTTCTCTTTGGTTTGTCTTTTTTGGTTGTTTTCATTGCTCCATTTCTTTTAAGTAACTGAGAAGTGATACCTTTGGAACAGAACTAAAGTAGTGATCTGAGTCTCCTTAGATATGCTCTTCTTCAAGTCTGCAAATGGAGCAAAAGCAGAGCAAAATCAGATTTGTGCTCTTTTGAAAGTGTCCCCTCTGCGCACAGAGGCTCTGGGTTTCCATCCTTTCTGCAGGGACCTCCCTATAAACTTGGCTTTAATTTTAGTGGCATGTGCACAGTTATTGCATAAACTTACAAACTCGTCCTTGAAAAATAGTCTAATTTGGGTTAGTCACTCAAAAAGCCAACAATGTAAACCAGATACAATTCAGCCCTTTTTCCAGTGAGTTTTTGTTGTTGTGATAAATGAGTTGAGTTCTGCTGAGGCACTGTGGTGAATAACCCATGTTTAGTTTGTTTGCATGGGCCAAACACACACCAGTGCACACTGTTACTGGGGAATGCTTTGCAGACTCAAAATACTGCTGGAGTTGGGTGAGAGAGATTTGTGCTCCCCATTTTCCTCAGCAATGCCCCCAGTCAGCTCTGACATCTTTATGGGGACCCATTTCATGGAGCATCTGCAGTCTGCTGACAGTGCTGCTGGCTGTTTCCTGATGCTTCTTCCTTTGGGATCTGGGGTTCTGTGAATAGGTTTTTTTTTCACTTTTATTTTACGCCTTTACTGTTAAAGAAAAAAATTTAAAAATTACTGTGTCCAAATGCAAACTTCTGCAGGTGTACTTGAGTTTCTGGAGGATTTGAAGTCATAGCCCAAGTTTGGGACTTGATCTGACTTCCGGAGTTCATCGCCCTCCAAGATGATGTGCCCATTCATGCACACGCTTTTTCCCATGGTTTTCTGCCACAACTCGGGTGAAGGCTCTGCAGACTTGTCACCTGCACCCAGGAGCACCTGGATGGTGAGGCTCCCATGTGCACTACACACTGTGTGGCCTGGTGGGCAGAAGAAGCTGAACTCCATCTCTGGGATCAAATCCCAAATTGATTTGTTCAGTCTGTCTGACTTCTCAGCATCTCTTGGTTAACGTAATGATGTCCTGTGGAAAGTACTGCTACAGCAACTTCTAACTAGAGCTGTTAGAGAAAGAAAATGCCAGAGTTGGATGTATCATCTGCTGTAATTAAAGAGTACTCACACAAGTCCTTGAAAGGTGGAACTAGAACGTAAAGCTTTGATATTTTCCTTTGTTTGATCTGTACTAAGTATTAAAACTGGTGAGTCATTTGATGGTCTTATAGTAGGATAATAGATTAGGCTGCAAATTGTAAGGTACTTACTCAGAACATCAGCACATTTATTGGATTACACCTTAGCTGACCTTCCCAAATTTATCAGGATAATGGCTGCAGATAGGAAAAAAGAGCTACAACTTGTTTTCAGAGAAGACGCTTTCAGTTGTGCTTACATGGCTAAAGCATTATAATAATTTTATAGGAATACCTTGCCCTTGGGGATACTCCTGTTCTGGAATAAGAGAAATTTTATTGTTACATTTCTTTTTCATATTATCTTCAGGACAGTTTTAAAGCAACGTAAGATAAATCGTAACATAGTCCTCTCTCACTGGAGTAGGAGTGATAGCAGGGCAATGACAAGCAGTTTATTTAACATACGCTGCCCATTGGCATGAATTCACACAAAGGGAAGCTCTTTTGATCCTTGGTGCGAGTTCAAGATTGCAAAGACACACACTGCACCAGGAGTGCCTCTGACACAGAGGGATGTAATGTTTCTCAGAAAGGATGGGCCAACACCAACTCCAGACACCGTCCCTTAGCCCTTGCTGCTGAGGACATGGGTGACTGTGAATCTCTGCACCATCCCTGCATTGCTTACCTGGTAACATTTTTTGTGTGGTGGGCAGGTGACAAGGACACTGCCATGAGCTGAAACTGACCACCATTAAAATAAGGCAGGGAGAGAGTTTGGACACCTGTGGTCAGCAGTGCCCTCCTGGTACCTCGTGGTCCTGCCTAATTCTAGGCAGCTAGGTAGGAAAGCAAAGGTGACCTGGGCTGAGTCCATGTCTTGCAAGGAAAAATCTCTCTGACTGAATCATAGGAGCAGTCAGAAGTGATTAAATGCAAGTTTTTTCCATTCAAAATTGGACATACCTAAAAGCACAGAAAATTACAAGACTAAGTCATTATCTTTAGCCTCAACAGAGCAGCATATAAGGATGTTTTCTGTCATGTGAGGTGGTGTAGGAGAGCTTGTATTTAAAGAATTCAGATAGAACTGAAGTTTTAGAAAGGATGTGCATGACCTTCACCAGCATGACCAGTTCTAGCCCTCTGGTACAGTAAATTGAAATGGACAAGATGACCAAGATGATCTCAAAATTGCCATGACTGCAGTGGCATATGAGGTTTAACTTGCCTCGGGTGTTGTTGGAAGAACTGCAGATGCACTGTGAAAAAAATCTGATTAATTTTTTTCCTCTCGTTTGGTACAGTTTGGAAGTACTAGTGTGATGAGTAAAGTACAGAGCTCCTCTTATGTAGCTTCAGTGTGCTTCTGTGTACATATCACACCTTCTAAATTGCAGTAACTCATTGGAAAGTTCAGAGGCAGAGAACCTGCTGTATCTTTCATTAATAAAAGGAGGCATTAGTAAAAGACAAGATATTAGATGCATAATTTCCATGGATGGGAGTAGGGGCAAGTCATAAATTGTGTGAACCCCCTAAGTAGAGGCCTAGTGAATGCTGTGGTCATCTGACTCCTTTATTAAAGGGTATTTTCCGCAGTTTTTACCTGCTCTGCTTAAATCCTTGCATAAGAGATCAGTACAGCAAGACCTTAACAAAAAAAAAACCCAAAACAAACAAACAAACAAAACCCCAAAAAAACAACAACAACAAAAAAACCACCAAAAACCAACCCAACAAAAACAACAAAAAAAACCCCCCAAAAAAAACCAACCAAAAAACACCCCAAACCAAACATGCCAAATTTCAGCCCATAAAACAAATGTTTGCATTTTTTTCAAAAACAAGAAAACTTTGTGGCTCTGGAGAAAGGGCTTCCAGCAGAGACTGTGAAAATGAAATACTGGAAATAGCAGCGCACGTAAGCTCAGGATTCTTTATCCCTGCTGTGAATTATGTATTGAATGATGATTGCTTTGTCTGGAATTGGACACCTACCTTCCAAAACTCATGAGTTTTATCCTGAATTTCCAACAGAATGTCTACTTGGCAAAATAACACTTTGTGGGAGGTGTACCAGGTAATAAGATGTACCTGGTCTGATGGTATTTAAGGTTTTTCTAAAAGCAAATGTTCTGTGGCCAATATTTGTGAAGCATTTAAATAGTAAAAAAATCTTGTTTGGCCATGCACCATGGCCAAGATGAAGTCTGCTTGTGTACAGCTCTCAGAGGTAGCTTGATCCAGAGGGAACTGGGCTGGCACTCTGGAGACCTGTATCATTCCCAGCAACCACTGCTGTGCTAAGTGACCTTGAATGTAGTGTTTCCCCTCTCCTTCCTCTCAAAATTTCTTCTGTCCTTGTAGCTTGGCAACCTCTTCAATGTGATTTGCCTCTTACTCCCCATGTGTATGGCATGTAGCAACGTGGAACCTTGGTCTGGGTTGAAGGCCTTTGGGTGATGTGGTTGTGCAAACAGGTGGGGAACATGAAGGCAGAGTTAGGCAAGATTTCTAAGGATTCATGCCTGTGTTCCTGCCTCTGTGTCATTGCCCCCAGTAATAGACACCTGTCACTGTCCAACACTTTAAGCCAAAGTGAGCGCTGTTTTCAAGGAAAAGAGGCTCATTCTCAATGTGAGCTACAGAGCAATAAATATGTAAAGAAAATTAAATTTTAAAAATTAGTGATACATTTTCATTAAGTTTCAAGCATACTAGGAAATAATGTCTTGTAATAACTGGAATTTAAAAGGGATTTAAATGTTTGACAGTGCTGGTGGTTATCCTGTCGCTACTTTTGATAACCATTTGGGGATAGTAAAAGCAGAGAAAAGGCAATGGACGTATTTTCTTGCAGAAACCAGGACTGAACAATTTCAGCTGTTGGCAAATCAAGGCAAAATGTTGAAGTGTTGCTGAGGACTCCTAGGAGGTCTCTTGCCTGTGAATTTTTAATTGTAGTTCCCCACTTACAGCTATGTCAGGTATGCATGGATGAGAGTTCAGGTGTTTTATCTTGGTTTATGCAGAGCTGTGTCACCAACCATGATTAAAGCTTCCAACCCAGCAAGGGAAAGCACATTTCCCCAGCTTTGAGAAAGATCCTTATGATTGCTCTTGTTTTGGACTGTGAGGCTCTGAGAAAAACAGATCCTGAATCTGAACTCAAAACAGTCTGTGCAAATTTACTAGTCCAGGCTCAGAGCTGGTATCATTGTTCCTGGTACTTGCCTGAGCCTGGCTGCTTGGGTTGGTTTGCACCAAAAGGATTTTGCAAATGCAGTCCACAGGCTATGTTACAGAACTCCAGTTGTTGTCAGGAATGTATTTATTTCTTTTAAGAAAGAAAATTTAGGTGTACAAGCTGATTGAGATTGATTTGGTGGGTTCAGAATGAATTCCTCCCTCCTGTAGCATTTATGTGACAGAGAGTTTTATGGTTCCTCTGTTATGGGACTCAGGGGGATATGGCTTTTTCAGATGTTCAGTTTGGGCTGAAATTGATGGTTTAGCTTCTGCCATCTTCACATATGATATTTGAGGTAAATAAAAGTTTCCTGGCCTCGTTCTGCTGGTCTGAGCACATCTAACTGCTGGGCATCTGTACAGCTTTGCCAAAGAGTCTTCAGTGTCCAGCAGCACAGCACGGCAGCCAGGCAGTGCTTTCCAATTGCAAAGGGCTCTTTGTATTGGTTCCCTTGAGGTCTGTGCATTTTGGGCTTTGTAGGCATTTGAATCTCTTTGTTGTAGGACAGAGGGGCTCATTGGAAGTAAGCTCATCTGCTGAAACTGAGAAGCATCCGCTGTCCATCCTGAAGGGTTGATGACCTTTTAGTAGGACCATCCTAGCTACTCCAGAGCTTTTGTGCTGCACACTGCTTTTCCTGAAGGCTGTGAGAGCTGCTATTTTGCTGACTTAGATGACACTGGCTCACAGCGGTGTGCCCAAGCTGGCATTGAGATGGTGAGCTCCAGCCCTTGTAGCAGCATCAGATGGCCTGTGTAGACTCTCTGTAGGGTGCTGACTGTGGCTGTTCTCAGTGGGCTGTGACACTTCTGCCATAGTCATGGACATCAGGAATTGCATGGGCTGTTCTAAAGATGGGGTCACCTCTGAGAGCTGTGCTCCTGCTTCTGGCTACAGCACGCTGGCTTTGTGCTGTCTGGAAAATCCGGGTGGATTACTGAAAGTAGGAAAGGAAGTGTCTCATCTGGAGCAATTTCTGTAGGTTCCTCCCTGCACTCAAAATGCAAAGCCTCTACATCCAGAAATGCTTCCTGCTGTGGTTCCCCCCTGCAAGGGCAGAGTGGCATTCCCACCCCACATGGGTGGCGTTTGAGGTGGTCCCTGGGTTGGAGCTTTCTGGGAGGACCACTGTGGGTGCGCTAGCTGTGAGCAGCACATCTGTCCTGCCATCCCTGACATGTCTGCAGGCAGGAGCGTACACAGGACAGGGATGCTCAGCCATGAACGTGTGAGTTGGGAGGCATAGCCAAGAGATGATTTAATGTGTGTTTGGATTTGGTCTTTCTCTGCAAGAAGGGAAACCTTCCCGCAGTCATCAGCTCCAGCCAGCGCGTGCGGCAACTGATGCTGCTCTGATTAGCAGATGCCTGAATCGGTTGCATCTGCTGGTATGTATTAAATCTTAATCCTTTTGATAAGAGCATGTCCGTGAAGATTTTTAAAGAAAGTTTTCTGAGATCCTGGATTATCAGCCTGTCACAGATGAACAGGATAAGAGTGACCTTTGCAGGGTATTATTTCTTCCTCTTGTACTATCATCAGAGTGAAAATAAATCAGCACTACCCCTGCTGTTTCTTTTCCTGGTAAATTATTAAGTTCACAGAAATATCAGTAAGGTTTTCTTTTCCATTTTTCCCTTTCTCTTTTTCTGCATCCATTTTGGTTTCCTGCTTACGTGTTTGGCTAAAGCTTTAGATGATGACTAGTGTTGGATGTATTGGACTTTAAAATCTGTGCAGGCATCTCAAATTTGTATATGGATAAAGATAAACATTTACTTTGGGAGCAGTGATAAAAAGCAAATAGTACTGCATAATTTGGTCTTTTTCTCATTCTGCATTTGTGATTGTTTTTCTGTGAGTGGTTGAGAGCAGGGTTCTTATTCTCTACAGCTTTTCAAGGCCTTCTACCTATTGTTATGTTTTGTTTTCTATCTTTTTCCCCACAATGGGACTGAGCCACTGTAAGCCATCATCTCAGGAAGCCTGTCATCATTTCCCCATCCTTGCTTTTTGGCACTCAGTGTAGTTTGGCACTCTCCTCAAAGGGCTGCGGCGCACTTCACGAGCTGTCCGTGTGTCCAGCCAGCAAAGAGCAGCTCCCTCTGGGGCAGGAACCTGTGTTTTGTTGGGACACAGCCTCTGCTCGTATTCTTGCATGGGTCGATGCATCTGAGTGCTTCAGCGGCATCAGATTCACCACCATGACAGCAGCCCTGTGAAATGGGGAAGTACACTGGCTGTCTCATGGGCAGGGGAGGAACCCAGGCACTGGGAGATCAGATGACTTGGTTTGTCCCTGAGTCACTAGAGGAGCTGAGGCCACACCATGGGCACCCTGTCATGGATTTATCTTCATCTCATACCCCATTGGAATGGATGGGCAGAGCATGTGTGAGAACACCCCCTGTCAGAAAGATTTAAAGAGGTCTCGGGTGTGGGGTTGATTTCCCCATGTGTGGCAGCCACTCTTCTGCCCAGTGCCTGCCAAGGAAATAACTGGAGCATTTTGGAATGAAAGCACAGTTGATTAATTCTTCCTGCTCAGCACTCATTGGTATCCAGTAGTTGGCTGCTCCCCACATATGGTTTGATTTCTGTGACCATTTTAAGTGGGTCTGTGGGAGGAGTATCTGTGTGATGAACTCTGTGGCTGGGGAGGAGGGATCCCTCAGATCCCTGTCTTGGGGAGCTGCAGGGTGTGCAGTGGGGTCACCCTGGCTGTCCTTGCTTGGCCTGTGAGGTGGCCCCACTGCACATGTGTGCAGCAAGCTCCAAGCCCGCTGCATGTCCTGCAGGCAACTTGAACTTTTGCTCTTCCAGACTGTACTGTAACCAGGATCTCTGACCTGGAACATGGATTGTTTGGCTGACACACACAGACAAATGCCAAGGCTAATACTAGGGGGAGAAGGGAAGTGGAGGGGCAGTCAGGAGAGGTAACAAATGAGAACAGGAAGGGTCAGAGTCCGCTCAAGATGCAAGACACAAGTCCATAGGAAATCAGGCTTCCTTTGCTCTGCTCTCTATGGTTTCTGTTCCTTTTGTGTTGTGTTTTTCTCTTCTGTGCACAGGAGGAACCAGCTGCGTTTCCCTCCCTGCTAGGGAAAGGAAATAGTTCAGCGCCAAGGGAACAGCACAGCAACTTGTAGAAACACCTGCATGGCAATACATCACTTGGGACTTTGCTCCCACTGTGGACTCTGCTGGGCGTATTCACCAGGCCATTTCCACCAAAATGGGAGTGATGACTGTGGTTCATGCATCACGCTCACAGCAAGGAGGGCATTACCTTGGTGTGCCTTCAAATTGCTTGGAATCTATCTAGAGACCATTGCAGGGCAGGTATAGATCCTGTTGATGGAAGTTGCTGTGGAATAGTTCTCTTTAGAAGAGGAGGGCAGCTGCCTTCTGCAGTGGTAGTTTCTAAATACAGGTTGAGAGGTGAATGCTTAAACACACTGGGAAGCCCTGGCATTTAAAGTATGGCCTTTGTGAGTTTGTCCCTGTTACTTATTGCTGCATGTTTGCATTAGTGCTTGCAACTTTCCGTGTGTTCATCCTTGTTGTGCCCTGGGTTGGGAGAAGTTTGGTTCTTTTGCTCTGCAGATGGAGAGCTGAGGCACAGAGAGACCTTGCAGCTCATTGTAAAACAGGGCTTTGGCAGGTATCAGTGACATTCTGGGATAGTGTTGTCACTCACTGTTGTCCATCCTGTCCATCCGTGGTTGGTTTTTCGGAGGGTCTGCCCTGCCAGGGAGGGAGGATCTCTCCCTGGAGCCCTTGCTGGCCATTCCAAAGGCAGATCAGGTGTATTCACAGCCTCATTTCAGGTAGGGTCACCTGTAAGGACCTAGACCTCCACAGAAAAGTGAGACCTGGCCCTGTAGTTTCTACATCAGACTCTGCTACCTGCGTGTAAATAAACCTGATGCATTTGTAGCCTGAATATATCTCAGGATTGTTCCAAGATGTTCTAGTTCAAAACCTAGTTCATTAAAATAAGAGGCAGAGGCATCTGTGAATGGTTTGAGAAGCAGTGTCTATATTTTCTCTTATTGATTGCCTTTGGCCTTCCTGTCTGGAACCTTTTGAGAGATGACTGTGATGCTGAAATGCATTGTCTCTTTCTGTATATTAAAGCTGCCTAGGCTAAAAAAAACTCCAACCCACATCTAGGCTGTATCTGAAAGCCATGAATTGATAGATCCTTGCTCTAGCTCTTCAAGTAACTCTGAATTACTCCAGGCTGTTACAGTTTTATTGTAGGGAAGTTCTTTCCTTGACTCAGACTTCTTTGCATCACAGTTAAATTCAATTAGGTGACGTACTTATTGTGGCTTGGAAGCACTTACAATTCTCTCAGCCTTATGTTGTCAACTTTTGCTCAATAGCAGACTTGTGGACTGTGTCACTGTGCCTGTGTTAGCATATATTATCACCATATGGTGTTTCAGTAGTGAATAGGAAACTTCTATGAGTATGTAAAAGAGGATGAAATGAAAAAAAATATTACAGTGAGATAAAACTAACATGCTGCTTCACTGCTGAAAGTGAGCACTCTAACTAACTGCTGTTTCTATGGGAAATCAATTATGTGTTGGTCCAATGGGTATTACTGTCTTCCCCCACAGATTTAAAAAAGAAAACTAAACAAAAAAAGGACCTGGCCAGAAAAAGGAGATTTTGAAGCAGTTATAAATACTTCTGCCAATGTTTGCAGTCTGATACTGATTCCTCCCTGCCCAAACAAAATATTTTGAGACTTACAATGAATTCTTCACTTGGAAGGAAGTAGTTTCGTGTGCATGAGTACAGTAAGAGCAAGGGCAGGTTGTGCAGTTTGCATGGCATTATGTGCCTCACAGGCAGGATTGTTGCAATCATCTCACCTGATTGCAGCATAAGCCAGGTCAGAGACTTTGCTGTCCTGCCATAAGTAGCAGTGTTGTTTCTCTCTGGGTGGACAAGAGGCTGAGTACGTTACCCGCTCTGGAGTGATTTGTAAGGTGTTGATGAGAACCCATTCCTGTCCCAGGAAGCTCAGAACCATGAAGAATTACCATCTTGTGTATCAGCAATCACTTCAGTCATCCTGGGGTCTCAGACAATTTTCATGCTGTCTTCCCAAACCATTAACTTGTGATCCAAGGAGAATTCAAGAAAGATGGGAGGCACAGTTCTCTTTCCATCTAGCAGAAAGCCAAGATGCACATGCAGCTTCAAGCTGTGATTATCAAGAGGGGAAGAGAAGATGGTGGGTTGATTACTGTGGTGGTTTGCAGAAAGATCAGCTCTGCATTACATGGAATATCTGTGTGGCTAAGGTCCTTTTACAGTCCTAAAAAGTGGTAAAAAACCAGTTGTTCAGCTGGATTTTTTTTGAGTACTGTGTAGTTCAGCAGAGAGATGGTACAGATATTGTTTTGAATTATATTTAATCTTTTTCTGGAAAGATTTTTGACTGGAATCTGCATCAGCAGCTCATGTCCAAAGTGCAAAACAAGGGATCTGGCTGTGGAAAAGGGTTACCACAAAGATCACGGTATTTTATGAGGCCCCAATGACAGCTGCTACCGTGCTCAAGGCAGCACTCACTGCTTCCTGAGAAAAGCTGTGGAGATACCATGCAGAGGATGAATTGTTAAGTGGTTCTTTTGGGTAAATGTAGATCACTGTTAGGTTTTGGAGATATCTGGAAGAGCCAGAGCCAGCACCCCAAAGCAGGACTGTTTAATACTGGAAATCATCAGACTTTCTGGCAAGACTTGCCTTTGACAAGACTTGGCTTTGACTTTGTTGAGTAATGTGGTCATTTCTAACTAATAGCAATAAAACTTTAGGGAACACCTGCTGTTTGGATAGTGAACATATGTGTGCGTGCTCATGTAAAATCACAAATGCAGGCAGATCTAGAAAATACAATTTGTATTTGGCATCTTTCCTACAAATGGTATGTCAGAACACCTTAAAGCCTTCCTGTAAATAAAATAATTTCAGAATTTAGCTCATTAATGGAGAGAAGGACATAAGGTAAGGCACAAAGATGAAGAAGGAAAAAGGTGGCTTTTGTTTTGTTTTGTGGGCTTTTTAAAGGCAAAGCATCCATTTGATGAACTCAATCATTTGCTGAATGTTCTCAGTAATTTCTCAGGAGGACATATGGACAATCTCAGGAGACTGTCTGCATGATTGGAGCTGCATGGAGCCAAAAACAAAATGATGGGCTGATCGCTTAAAAAGTGTAAATGGAGGGAACATCTGAGGATCTCTGGCTGTTTTCCTCATGAGGCAGTGCTGGATTATCCCCTATAATCAGTGCTTTCGCCAGCCCAGTTTCCAATAAATTAAATGTAAATATCTCATTGCTTTCTTTGGGTGATTATTCCAGACTGAAATGTATACAGCTGCTAAGAGCTATTTGACTTCAACATTTCCTTGCTTAATTTAATCTCCTTGTTCTGAGTGACACTTCATATATGTGTCCATGCATATGTCCTCGTACCATATGGACGCATTCCACGTCTACACATACGGAGTGTGAGGAGGTTGAAATTCCCCAGTACAGACAGAGCTGTAATAAAAGGACTGACAGACTGGGTCTGTAATATGCCTGACCTGACAATTAAGCAAACTTATTACGATGTCAGCTTGCCAGATGGATCATCTACTCATGATGTAACGTGTGTTGCTTCTTGAATATATTGGAGTGCAGTTTCCTATTTTATGTTTGTTGAGCTGAGAAAGGGAGAGGGAAGAGACAGTTTTATTTGAACTAAACCCACTCGTTTCAAGTGTGTTTAATGATAGCAATATGTGACAGATAAAATAAAATCCTAGGCCCTGGTCCATGTTTATTTTAATTTCAAGCAATGGGGAGAGATGGAAGAGATAAAATTACAGGCTAAGAATGTCTCTTGATGTAAAATAGCAGCTTGAGTCCTAAAGGGGCTCTCCTTGCTGCACCCTGCAGGATTCTCAGATACATTTGTCAGAGTTTTGCCGGGTAGGAGTTTGGGGCTTTGGCTATAAGAAAAGTCAGGTTGGACTGATTGGC
The DNA here is from genome assembly GCA_013400635.1 of Hypocryptadius cinnamomeus. Taxonomy (NCBI): domain Eukaryota; kingdom Metazoa; phylum Chordata; class Aves; order Passeriformes; family Zosteropidae; genus Hypocryptadius; species Hypocryptadius cinnamomeus. The sequence continues at coordinate 119,256 of VYZP01029733.1, forward strand.
ATCAGCTTTATAATTGTTTCTTTTTAACTTACTTAAGATAGGCTACACTGAAAGAGTGGGGAGGAAAGCAGTGCTCAGTCTGAAGCATCTATCACTAACCTGGACTTTCTTTTAACCAAGTCCCACCCTGAACCTGAGGAGGAGGAGGAAAGTTGTCCTCAGTCCTGTGTTGTGTCCCTGAGACTGCCAGACCTCTACCTGCTGTTGTGTAACCTTGGCTGAGCTGTCTTCTGCCTCGGGGCTGCTCTTCTGTTAAACAGGGGAAATCCCCCATTTCTCTGCCCACCTGCTCAGTGTGCGGAGTTTGGGTGAATGTCCAGTACCTGGTGCAGTGAGGGTGTGTAGGTGATGTTCTTTTTGTGACCTTTAGTATTTGCATCTGAACCACTGGGGTTTTAGTCTCTCCACTCTTCTGTCACAGCAGCATGGGTGGATTGGGATAAAGTGTCCCTCTCCAAGTCTTAGGTAGAGCACAGCCTTGCAAGTTTGTGCAGCTGTTTCACCTTTCTGTGTGGCTAAGTTGGCAGAGTCAACAGTGCCAAGGTGCTGTTCTCCATTTTTAAGCTGTTCTCTGCCTGAACAGCTTAACAACTCCCTATGCATCCAAACCAGGTCCCTCATTCTGCTCGTACACCTCTGAGGAGCAGGAAGCCAAGGACTCAAGGAAACATGAAGGTGATACTCTTGTTCTGCAAAGATGCTTGAACTGTCTTTGCAAATGGAATGTTGTGCCCAACAGCTGAGAATTTTTCCTGCAGACAAGTGCAGAATAGTAAAAGGGAGACAGTAGAGATTAGTGCTCAGAACTGTCACCTCCTTTGGAGATGCACTGTGTGGGGATGTACTAGTGCATCCAGCACTGGCCCCACATGCTTTTGACTCCATTAATTGCACTTGTATGCAGAAGACACTGCAATTTCACTTGGAAGCCTGTCCTTTGGGGATCTTTTAGTATCTTATTTACCTGTCAAGTTTTCTTGAGGGTCTCAGTTGCTGTCTGTTGTGAAGACTCAGCTTCATCTCTGACTTGGCTCATTTAGTGAAAGCATTTTCATATCCTGGACTCAGATAAATTGTCTTGTTGCAGGATTTGTTGTCTGCAGCTGAGCTTGGAGGGAAGTTGAATCTGGAGTGTATTCACTCATATATTCACTCATTTGGTCCCGACTTATATCATTATAGTGTTGGTCAGCTGCTGGTGGATTTTTAAAGACAGAAGCAGCAAAAGTCTGTTTTTTAGAAAAATAACCTGTCTGCATGAGAGACTGGAATTTAGACCTTTGCTTTTCACTATCTTTTTCTCATATGTCAGGGTATATAGGCCTGAAATTAAGAACCTGACCTTGCCCACCCTGTGTCAGATGAGTGGTCACTCCAGCTCAGTGTTCTTCCCCATAAAAACCAGAGAAAGAAGACAAGAGTGGTGCAAATTCATATCTACACTTCCCCAGAATATTTCCCTTTATCTAAGAATTTGTTGTTTACAGAGAACTGGCTTGATTTAAATTATGTCTTCCTTAATATTCAGTCAGGGATTTTTCCTCCATCAGCTCATCCAATTGCTTTATGAGCTCATGTAAATCTCTGGAATTTAAAACATCCCGTAGTAAAGAAGTTCAATGGAGGTGGGGCAGACCCACCTTATTCTTGATATTTTCCCTTTGCCTCCCACAAGAGTGGTTTGGCCACAAGGCCAAAAAAAAAAAAAAAAAGGAAAAAAAAAGGAGCCATTATTAGAAAAAGCTGTTGCTTCTTTCTAGCACTGGAAGTGACAGAACAATCATTCCTCCTGTTTGTACTAGTCTGAGTGTTCGCTGTCTCTTTTCAAGGCTCAAGGCTCCAGAGATACTTGGTCATTTCAGAGGAATGTGCAAAATGTAGGTGCAGTATCCATTTGTTTCTGATCAGGTATTGCTATCTAACTGCAAACTGGCAAGCTTATATGCAAAATAAAAAAAAGAAAAAAAAAAGAAAAAAAAAGAAAAAAGTGGGAGTGGCTATTGGACCTGTGGTTTTTTTTTTTTATTTGCTATTGACTTACTCTGAAACAATGGCTTAACTGTGGATATTACTTATTTGAGGTGAAGTCTGTGATCTGGCTGTGGGACTTTCAGAGTAACTTCCATAGTGTCCTGCTTTTTTCTGGTTTGTTTTGGTGGTTTTATTTTTGGTTTTGGTTTGGTTTGGTTTGGTTTTTTTTCCCCAATCATTGCAGGATTAAACAATTTGACTGGATTTTGACCTCTTTGCCAAACTTTTTTGTGTGATAGTTTCCAAAGACAGTAAGTATCCATGGACACTTTGCTTGCAAATACAAAGTGAGAGGAGAGATACAGGATGACTGATTTGGGAGAGGTCTGATGCAGCCACAGTACTTTGGAACAAGACGGGATCTGTTGTTCTCCCTTTCCTCACAGATCTCTGACACATCCCTTTATTTTCAGTAAGATTTTTAATTTTTCTAGCATTAAGTTTTCCATCTGTAAAACAGAGGTGGTAATAATAACATATCCCACCTGGGTGTCTGACTTCAGAAAGGATTTTCAGATCTCCAACTGAAAATTCTTCTGCAAGCACAGAAATATTACTGTTTTGCCAGCTTATGTAAAAAATTGTTTCTTGCTGTGAAAAATCAGTATGTCAAACATTTTTATTTTCTGTAAGGGAATGCAGCATCAAACTTTTCCAAATGTGTTAGGTAATGTTTTACATTATAGATTATATACTGTTAATTTAATTTCAGGTTCTATGCAGAGAAGAAATTGTTGAGTGTACTTTAGCGATTTATACTATGATTTGATCAGTGTGTTAGTAGTCTGGCAGATCTTAACTTCCAGAAACATCTAGGAGTTCAATATATTAGAGATGAATAAGCTATGTACATGAACATGTGTGCTTTTATTGCTAAAGCTAAATTAGAGCTTGAGCCCTTTTGGGCTGAATTAGCGCATTTCTCCAGCTCTTTTTCTGTCTTTCAAAACTCTTCTGTGCAACCAGTGTGATTCTAATGTGCTCTGCATTATTTTTCTGCTTTAACATGAAGACCTGGAGAGACAGTGAAAGCTCTGTATAGAGTGTATTGTACAGTGAGGGAGGGAGCCCAACAAAGCTAATTATACAGACACTCCCACTCTATTACCCTTTAGAGAAATTGAGCCTAACATTCTGCTCTGAAGCTTGTTAAACTATTCTTTTTGGGTGCAAGGAGCTTATTGAGGGAATGAAATAGCTACACTGTGTAATCAGAATGGGAATTGGAGCAGATCATTATATTTACTCATTTGATTAGCCATAAAATAGCTACTGAAGTCCCCATTTTAAATCTGCTTAGCAATTGTGCAGCAGGGCAAACTGGGTCTTTTAATTAGAAAAGAAAGGAGATTGCAGTATTTTTTAATAAGTAATAAATATATAAACACAAACACATTGTGATGCTGTTTATGTAAATAACCTCTTCCCTGTGGGTGTTCTTGCCTCCTAATTGTTCAGGGTCTCTCTGCTTCCAGCTGCAAAGAAAAAGGGAATGACACATCTACACTGGAAAGCACAATATCTGGGACTTAAAACCCAGCCAGAGATTTAGATTACCCATTAGGGTAAAACTGCTGTAAGAGGGATAGGTGACCCCAGAAGAAGATGGCATGGAAAAGCAGAAGGTGATTGATTAGTGGAGGGACTTTAGGTCAGGTTGTGCAAAGGTCTGTCTGGAGCAGTTTAGGTAGGGTCAGTCCTGCAGTAAGGGAGAAGACTGGGCTGAACAGACTCCTGAGGTCCCATTCAACCTGTAAGATTTATTTAAGAGAGGTCATTCCTTGTCATCAGGGGTTGCCTTGAGCGGATCCCGTTCCCGAGGGAGCTGGGGGGGCTCAGGCAGGGGTGGTGCACAGCCCCCAAGACATCTGAGACCAGCAGTCCTGAGCTGCCTTGCAGGCACTGCCTGCCTTTGTGCACAGCCACAGCCAGGGATGCCCTGCTGTCTCTCTAAGAAAATTCGGTGCCCAGCCGTGGCCATAAAGGCTTGGAAAGGAGCCATTACTGAAGGTTTCATTTTCTGGCTTCCTTTGGTATCTGAGGAACTTGCAAATTAGAGAAGATGTTTCAAAGGCAGCGAGCTCTGTAGCCACTGGTTTCTCTGTTCAGGATGGTCACTGTCTTAATATTTCTTAAGTATCAAATATACTTTTAGGATATTTTTGAGCTGTGAAAGTATTTCATATTTTTATTTATTTAATTTGGTTTTAAGACAACCAAAGCTTGGTTACAGAGAGCAGACTTGTTTTTAAAATGCACTGGACTATGTGGAGAGCTGACCATTGGTAAGCATGTGTTATGGTGCTGTACTTCTGTGGGTCACTGAAAAGTCATATTCTTAATGACAGTAACAAAATCATTATTTTGATGTTGCCTGTGGATGATAAGATCTTTGAGCAGCAGGAAGTGGCACAGTAGAGCATTACCATTACAGTTTTAAGGGATGAAATAAGTATTTGGCCTAGTGGCTCATTTTTTTGGGGGGACATATTCTCCATTATTTCCTTTTTTTTCTAATTTATTTAAATAAATAGTCCATGGGTTAGAACCCACTTGCAAATGCCCAGAAATCCTACTGTGTTGAGAAATCATGTCCAGAGTGGCTCAGAGCAATCCCTCCCAGATGTGCTATGGGCACATAAAAGGCCACACCTCAGGGGAAGAAATGCCAGCACTGGCTGTTCTGCATGTGCCAAGAGAGTTACTCTGGCATTTTTCCTCAACATTAAATTGTATAAGCAGGACATTGGTCAGGCCAAAAAAAAAAAAGGAAAAAAAGACACCATTATTAGGCCCAGAAAACCATTAGCTGGAACTTGCTGGCCAAGAGAACAAGCACCTAACTATAAAGAGGTTAGAAGTGTACTGTAAATTTTAGTGAATGCCTGATTCTCTTTTTAATGTGGCTGGGACACCTGCAGTGAGCTGGGGCTGTTCTGCATTGCCCTGCATTGCTGCAACCATGTCAGAGCCCACCTGACTGTCACGAGGAGCAGGAGTAAAGGGAGATTGCATGGTTGAATTTTCACTTGATTGTGGCAGAAGGGCTTTCTCTGAAGTTGTGCACACTTGTAGCTGCCATTGAAATTAATGGAACATTTGATGTCCATGCCAATTCTTCTCATTTTCTTTCCATCCACCAGCCTGCTCATATCCTTTCTGTGCCACAGGGGTGGAGAGAGCCCTAGTCTAAGTCTCACCAGCACAGTGTATGCAGAAAAACTGGCCAAGTGAGGATCCTGGAGGAACATTTTTAATGTTACATCTCCTTTTGGATACACGCCTTTCCCAACTGAGCCGCTGCTCTGCTCCCAGGGAAGCGGGGCTTGTGTTTAGAGCACGTCTGTGAATTGCGGTTGTTGACTGGATCAAGCTGTCACTGTGTCACTTAAATGTTACAATCTTTCAAGCTGTCATGATGACTTTTAAATCGAAGCAAAGGTGATGGCTTCCTTCTCACATCAACAGCCGCGCCATTTCCAGAGCTCTGCGTTCTGGCGTTCCGCCGCCTGCCTTCTGCTTTGAGGATTTTTATCCCCCCAGCCTCTTTCCTGGGGTTGTTTGTGTCTCACCTGCCTGGCTGCCGTGAGGGCACAGTTAGATCAGGACACGCAGCTCCATTCTTTCAGTAAGCCGGGTGTTTCCAGCCAAGAACGTTACTTTCCATAGTAATTTGGTGTTATTTGCATAGGATTCTCTCTCTTCCAGGGAAAAGTGTACTCCTGTAATCTGATCTAAAAGGGCTCCTAAAGGAATTATTTAGCTATTTCTCTGGAAGTATGTAATAAATTTCCCAGGAGGACTGCTGTTCTTCTGCATGGTGGAGGAGTGAGAACGTATTTAGTGAGATTTCCCAAGAGATGAGCCTGAGTGTGTCTTTTCCATAGATATATCTGCTATTATTGCTCATTGAAGGGATATGCTGCAGTTTACAGAAGCAGCTTTGACTTTGCTGGGGTTCTGCCAATTCAGAAAGGGCTTTCTCTTCTGAAAAGCTGATCTCACTTATGCTTGAATCCAGACACTTGGGTACCTCCACTCAGTGAAGAAGTGCTGGGTTGGGCTGCTGAGATGGTCTCACATAGGTGGAAAGAGGTCCCCTCAGGAATGAACACACACAGAATGCTTTTAGTCTGTGAAATGAAGGCAAGGGCACAGCTATTTCTGTACATGTCCAGTTGTATATGTTGGAAAGTCTCTCTGGCTTTTTTCCAAAGACTGTGTGAACGGCATTTTGGCATTTACAAAACAACAAGTCTGATGCATGTGTTCATGTGACAGGCAATGGGAATTCATTGCACTTCTGATAAATCCATCAAAAGTTGTTGGTGTCATGCTAATCCCTTAAGATGCTGCCTTGACTGGAGCAATACCCACCAGGAGCCTGATGGACCTGACATTATGGTGTGCACTCCTGATCCGGTTGGAGCAATTGGTGCTTTCAGGTGAAGCATTTTAGCTGAGGACATGGTGACTTGCAGTAAGGGCAGGTGAAATGTCTGAGCTGCTGTGGAAGCTGAGCACTTAGATGCTGGTGGTTTTGCTCATAGTTGCTGAGATTTTGGGTAGGAGGAAAAGAAAATCATATCTTGAATGCTATGGGAAATTTGGTCTTTGGCATCCAAGTAGGAAAATGTTTGGCATTCAGCATCCACAGGGAACTTGGTGCTCAATCAGGCGAAGAACTAGAGGAGCTGAAGAGTATGACCTTCTGTCCATTTTAAGGCATGGTCACTGCCTTTTAGCCCACTGAGGCTAGCATTTTCCAAGGAATGTTCTTTCCCAGGCTAAGCTGGGAGGTGAGGAGGCTGCTGGTTTTGCAGAGCTGGGTGAATGCAGGAAGCCCCGGAGGCCCATTTTAACCCTCCTGCAAAGGACCAGGTAACCTCTGCTTCTGGACTGACAACATTGCCGTTGAATTTCTCCCTAGCCTTTGGAATGCCCAGTCTCAGGTCACCTCCAGTTCTGGCAGAGCAGGAGATGGTGTGGAAATGCTCCCCCCTGGCAGGGACAGGCGGTGACTGGATTCACCATTGCAGTCAGCTCTTGGTCCAAGCACTCCATTGATGTAATTAATGCTGCATGGGGGGAGCAGCCACTTCCCTGAAGCCCTTTGCAGGAGCTTTGGAATCTGCCTGTGCACTGTTTCTGTCTGTGTGTCCCTCTGCCATTCAGGGTTGGAGGAATGACTAAGTAGTGCTGACGACATCAGTTGTTGGCCTGTATTAATTATTTCCGCGGGTTCTATTTACTTGCGTGTTCCCTATGGGAATGTTGTGCATACAGATCACAGCAGCACTTAATTTTATTGCAGTGAGCGGCTGAGGTTGGGGAAGGGGAGGGGTGAGAGGAGAGAAAGGGTCGTGTATGCGTCAGCCCTGTCAGGCTTTTCCTTCTGTTTCATTTGTGCTGAGGTTTTTATTATCATTAAGCCGATTGTATCTGTGGCACAAAGGGCTGAGTTACCTCGGTAACCACACTAGCTGGGATGGTAATCCATTTATAGCATCACTGCTCAGGTCTGATTAAATTAGCATGCTGATGACGTAAATGCTTGGCTGGGTGATGCTGATGAGGCTGCTCCTAATAGGAACTCTCGCCCTTACATTTATTCTCATTTATTTCATGAGACCCCTGCAGGAAATGTACAGAAATAAGGCTACAGATGATTGACTCTTGTTTTCAGAACAACTTGTGCTGCTAGCAACAGACAGCGCTTGATCTGAATGCAGACGGCAGCCTGCACATTTCGCCTTGTTTCTTCCCACTGCAGAATTCCCCACACAGCCCTGCCGAGGCAGAGCCCTGCTCTCCAGCCCTGCTTGCCATCTGCCACAGCAGCAGCGGGAGCAGCTCCTCTGGCTGATGGGTTATTTCCAGACACTGCTACAAAAGAAATAAAAAAGGTAATAATAAAAGAAAAGGAACACCCTGGTTCTTTACTCCCTCTTGTGAGATTCCTGCAAACACAGGCATCCTTTTACTCACTCCAAACAAGCCAGTTATTTATGTCTGAATTCTCAGTGTCAAACAATACCGTTCAGTGCTCACATGTGGATCAAATGCTTTCAGCATCTTCTGTCCAGCCCCTTGAGGGAAAACACTGACAACTGCATGATCACATCGCTGTCCATGTTGTTTGATGAAGTGGCGAGAACAAGAGGACTGAGAGTTGCTGAAACTCCTCGTTTCCCTTCCCAGCCCTGCCTCTGATTTAGTGGATAAGGAGTCTTTGGGCAAGCAGCTTCTTAGCAGTCTAGTTGGGGCTCCCAGGACTTCAGTTTTTCATCTGTAAAAAGAGAACTTAAAATTTTTTCTTTTTTTCTTTTATGCAAGAACCATGGGAGTGATTAGGAGTGTTTAAATTCTGAAAGTACTTGGAGATCCTCAGGTGGAAAATCTGAGGTTCTGAACAACTTGCCATTTTAATTGTCAGATTTGATTTATCCAGTTGGCATAGAAGGATTTAAAAGGAATTTTTGAACAAAAGCAGTTTTGGGATGGAGAACTAAAAATGTAATAAATTTTAAGTAGCAATAAATAGTTTGGCGTTTGCCCTGGAGTATGAGCAGATGTGGTTGCACAGAAACCACTGGACTACACCTGCTTTCAGTCGGATTTGGACATGGAAATCTGTTGTTTGTGAAATAATGAGCATGGTTTTGAGACACAAATGTGACTATGCCAATGCTGCCATTTCCTGGGCCTGCAAATTCTTACCTAGCGCTCACAGGGCTTTTCTTGGTAACGCTGGGATAAAGGTCGTTGGGTACATGGGAGCCCTGTGCCACACCTTTCCCAGCTGTGTTTGCTCTCTTTGAGAAGTATTTGGTGCTTGAAGGACCCTGCCCAGAATCTGGAGCTCTACAAAGATGAGGGGCACTGAATTTGTCAGTGGCAGTGCTTCACCCGCCTGGCAGCCAGCTGAGCCGGAGCATCCTGACGCTGATGCATTTGCTCCGTGCTCCCTGTGCAGTGATAGGGAGCAGCTGAGCTGGGGATGCTCCTGCTCATTCCTTGGACTGTGTGGGACATGTGTGCTCTGCCAGCACCACGCTGAGAGCTCAGCTCTGCTCCCCAACCTCCTGCCAGAGCAGGTGCACTCTATTAATGAACGTATTTCAAAGAGTTTGATTCTACCTCTGGCTCAGTTCAAAGCATCCTGCTGTGTAGAAGTCCTGCACCCATGGCCTGGGATGCCTTACCCTGGGGCTTCCCTTTAAATTTAAACTTCTGTGGTTAATTCCATTAACTTACTATTTTCAGTGTAAAAAATGTGAAAGTCAGCAGCAGCAGCATGTTCAGGAGGGGCTGTGGGTACTCCTTAGCTAGACTCTGCTTCCTCCAGAAGTTACAGGCATGGACTGCATTTTCCTGATTTATTTCCTGAATAACCTCCATTCCTGGTAGAATGAGCTGCTCTGAGGGGTACAGACTCATGGCCTCCCACCCAGCACATGAGGTGGTGGAAGCTCTCAGAGGAAATGTCCAGCACTCAGCAGGAGGAACTCCAGATTGTACTGAGGCTTGGGAAGTCATCCAGCAGCATCTCTGCTCAATAAGTAAATAATCAGCCCTCTTTTGATTGCCACCCTTTGGTTAATTAACCTGTGTGCTGGGGCTGACCAGAGTGCAGAGAGAGGAGATGGCTGTCTCTGTTCCAGCAGCATTCACAAGCTGACTGGCAATATTTTGGCATCAACCATTTTGGCATCAAACCATTCCTGTTCATTTCAGGGACATCACAAGAGCCTAGCTCTAGTGGTCTGAGCCCCTCCTTTTCAGCTTTTTCTTTTCCCAAAGATTTATCCAAAATAAGAATATTTTGGTCTGAAGGGTCTGCCCCTGATTTGGATGGCTGAAGGAGAAGTTACTTGGGCTCTAACAAGCTCAAGTCAGACAAGGACCACAGGGCAGGAGGGGAAGTCCACTGAAATTCCCCTCCCTTCCCCATGGGTTTCTGTGATTTTTGGCATGAGTGCATTGCCTTAAGAGTGCCTGGAAATTTTCATTATAGGTGAGCAAAATTTCAACTCATTTGTCTACCAAATTAGAGCAAGCAGGAGATGAACAGTAATAAAATTCCTGTTTGTTGAAACAAACCCATTCTTGCTCATTTGGAGAAAAAGAAAAGTCTCTCATGTTTGCATGTGTTTGGATTTTGATGATGCTTGAGCCTGGTTCCTCTCTTTTCTGAAGTCCTTGCGATATTTGTATCTTATTCCAGTGGGAGAGGAATCTGTTGGCAGAATCTGTTTTAACACCATAAGGATTTATTTTTTTAAGGAGTGTAGCAAGAATTGAGTTTTTTTAACTATTTTTATTCTTCCAAAAGAAGGTTTGCTGCTTATTATCTTACAAGCTTTTATCTGGTGCTGAGTCATGGAAGTGAGAGAATGTGTAGGCGTCTTAGCATAAGAGAGAGTAATACTGTCATTTACATTTACAGACAGTTATGCTTTCCAGAAAACTTTTTTTTTTTTGTGGGTTACAAAAGTGATTAATCTGCTGTTGAAGCTGTCAAAGGAGGTTTTCTGTTTAAGAATTTTTGAAAGGGAAAAAAATCTGTTTCTACTTATAGGAAATAATAAGGTAGAAATTGAAATAAAAAAAAAAACCATACTGAAAGAACAGACAAGAAAATGTTCTCTTTGCTAATTATATTTTCCCTTTTCTTTTTATGTATCTATCCATCTGTCTATCAGCCTATATATCTATTCTTCTGTCTTATGGAAAAGTCATGTGGACTTTGATACAAAGCTAAATATAGTAGAATTATGGCCAAGTTTAGTATTATCAATTCCAGCTGTTAAAAATATCATAGGATCAGTCTAAAATAATTTTTGTTTTCCCTTTAAAGAAAACTTATTTCAGTTTCTTTTTAGTTTTCCATCAGGCTCTTTAGTTTTTATGTTTTAAGCTTTTTCTGCACTCTTGAAAATTGCATTTTTTAAAAAATGAAGTCCAGAGCCCTCAGTTAAATATTTCTCTGCAGTAGTAGTAGGATAAACTATTTATTTTCTTTCCCTCTATCCTTTTTTTTTTAGTTTTTTTTTTTTTGCTATAATTTTTTTTTCTAATTGCTATTTGGCTTTTTTGTTATTATAAAAAAAAAATTAATTACAGCTGAGACAAATCTTTTCCTCCTTAGGACATGTTCTCAGTGGTGAGAACTGCAGTGCTGTTGGAAGGCTAAAGAGAGTTCACCAGTTGCAACCAAATTTGTGTAGACCATTGACAACAGTGGCATGAGTAGCTGTGATTCTTGTTTGCTGTACCCATTCCTGAGGACAAGCTGGACATGAACTATTTTAGCCTGGAAGCTGAGTGGTTTTGTCCCTAACAAAGCAGGCAGGGATGTTTTCAAGTGACCTTCTGGCACAGTAGGGGTGGGAGTATAAAAACTTGGTCCACTTTCAGCATAGTTTATCCCATTATGAAGAGTATGATATGCCCAGCAAAATCTCTGTTTTGGGGGTTCCAGAGGAGCTGACGCTGTGGTGGCAGCAAGGCAGTAAAGCAGGATGCTGTTCTGGAAGCTGGAGCTGTTGCAGGTAGCCTTGGGCAGAGAGAAGGAGCGCTCGTCATCATGCCAGAGGACAGCCTGTGGGGCAGAAGGATGTCCCTCCTTGTCCCACCTAGCTGAAACACTCAGCACAACCCCAAATGGACTTTTGACAAGGGCATGTAGGGACAGGACAAGGGGGAATGGCTTTAAACTGAAAGAGAGCAGGTTTAGATGAAATATAAGGAAGAAATTCTTCCCTGAGTGTGGTGAGGCAGTGGCACAGGTTGCCCAGAGAAGCTGTGGCTGCCTCATCCCTGAAGTGTTCAAGCCCAGGCTGAATGGGGTTTGAGCAACCTGGTGTAGTGGAAGGTACCCTGCCCAAGGCAGGGGTTTGGAACTGGATGGATGTTCAGGTCCTGTCCAACCCAAACACTTCTATGACCATGTAATCAATGCCACATCTGCTCACTTGCCCTGGTTAGAAGTGTTGTTTTCAGCATCTCCCTTATCCCTGCTCTGGTTGAAGTCTCTGCTCTCCTCATCTCCCTTTCCTCACAGCTGCCCTTTTTCCCTCCCCAACCATAGAAGCTTCAACCATGATCCTTTAACCTTCAACAGAAAATTATTTGTGCCATGTAAGAGGAATATTGATTTTTACATCACATGGCCCATGAGGCATCAGAAATTACATATTTTCCCGTAAGTGTGGCTTATCTCTAGCTTTTAGGAAAAAAATTAGCTTTGGGCCCTGTGAGATTTCCTGTTCAGGGTGAATGGGTTCTGCATTTAGACCTTTTCACTGGAAAGCCACACGCTGCAGCTGGACTTCTAAATTAAAGGGGGAAGGGAATTAACCTGGCTTAACCTAAGTTTTGACAATTCCATTGAGAGGCCAGTGACTCATTTAGAGAATTCATCGAGTCCACAAGGGTTAGAATGATACTTCTGAAAGCTTATAGAATGTCATTGCTTTGTGTTTCAACAATTGGGTCCTGCAGTGAATTTTTGTGGGTTGTTACGGAAAAAAGATTTATTGATGACTTGTGATGCCAGGATGTTTTTCTGTGCATAATTTTTTTCTTAAAATACAAATACATCATAAACCACAAAAGAGAGAGAAAAGAGAAAAGGGTACATTACAAACTAGAAATTAAATATGATTTAATCCCATGGTAAATTCAGACCTAGACCTGAATTCTCCTCACTCCCCTCAAGTTAAAGTCTGGAGCCTAATTTGACCTGTGATAAACAAGAACTAAAGCCACAAACTCCATTTTGGATCCAAAATTTGTTGCAGTTTTTGGGCATGCACTGCTGACTTTCAGAATGCTTTGAGCTCTTGTTCGAAACATTATTGAAGCCAAGCTCGCAGATTTAAAACTAATACTCCCCAGTCCCAAAGGTTTTTAGCATTTAGTAGTCCTGCCCCAGAGCTAGAAAGTCACTGTTTCAAATTCTGCAGTTAAAAATGCCAAAATTTGTTAGACTGCAAGTCTCAGTAGCCATCAGTATGCATTTATACATCCACCACAAGGAAAGAAGTGAGGAGAGAGGGAGGATGTCTGTTTGTTTGGAATGAGCACGCTTGGGTTCAGTTCCTCATGCAGAAGGGTTCGTGGCTGGGTGCACAGGTCAGGGTGCACAGCTGGAAGTGCTGCTGCTGGGACAGGCTGAGCTGAGTCCTTGGAGGTGCTGAGGTTTAGTCCAGTGCAGGCTGTATTTAATCTCAATTAGAAGTTTCATTTGCTTTCATTCAGGCTGCAGCAGGATGAATTGCCAAGATCTCCAGCGTGTTGGGTTTTGGGCAAAGCTGGGTGATTAGTACCTGGAGAAGGTCATATTGGTAGGATTCATTACTGTTTGCATAGAAACTGTGTTCCCCATGGGGAGACAAACCCAGTGAATTCAGGAGCAGTAGAAGGCCAAATCCAGATCTGCAGCAGCCAGGATATTTGGAGTAAATCTGCTGGAGTCAATAGACACACTTGAGCTGGCACCACTGTCCCTGAGATCAGAATCTGGCTTGATATAAAGCACTTTTAAAAAATGTAATTCAGGCACTGAGGGGTATGGAAGAGTATTTTAATTGTAAGCTGTGACTGTGATAACCCAGTCAGCAAGTCATGGGGCAAATGTTTAGGGATGTTATTTTGGTCCAAGAGCAGTGTAAGTGGGAAAAATTACAAATCATAACTTAATTGGGCTCATTAGGTCATTAGTGATGAAGTTTAGGAATTTTTTTTTTTTTCTTCCTAAAATTCACTGAGCAGAATGGAGCATGGCAAAGGAGAAAACCTGGTATTAAACTAGAACATGGTATTAGCTGCATCAAAAAAGGTTGACTTTTTTTTGCAAACTATATAACCTAGTCAGCAGTATCAGTCATTAAAAATGCAGCTCTTGCATTCTGGTTAAGAATGAAGAGAAGAGTTTTGTTTGTTCTTTCATATTTTTTGTGGGTTTTTTATATTAAAGCTTACAATGGCTATTTGTGGTCTTGTTTCCTCAAGGCATATTTAGGAAAACTGGATTAATTTATAATGCCATTTGCAACAGAACGAAGCCTGGTGAGGCAGTGGATTTGACATTCCTTTACACAGGCTTTTTACAGTGATACTGTTGTGATTCTAAATTTTTATCAGTGTGCTATTTGAGTAAACATTTTATTTACCATACATTTAATGTAATTACATGTTCTATGAGAAGAGGAAAATAGTGCAGAAACAGTGATTACTCTGAGTTAACACTTGAATTTAAAAATAATCTTAACTTTCTGTATTGTTTCATACCCAAGTATTTCTGTGGTACAGATGGCTTTTTTGCTTGTGCTATAAATTAATGCTCTCTCTTTCACTCTTTCTGGCTGGTTATAGTACTGCCCTGGTGTTTTGACTAGAAGTGCTGCAGGGGGTTTCTGCGTATCTTGGTGTATGTATTTATATACCTGGAGACTAATTTTAAAAGCTACAGCAGGTGGAAGAAAACCTTTCCAATCAGATTTCTCAACATTGTGCTTGGAGTCTGTGATACTGTGGAAAGATTAAGGTATTTCGGGCAGTGCTGATAACCCAGGCAGACGGATAAATGAGGGAATGTTCCACTCCACTTCCCAGAAGGAGCCATCTGGGAAAACTGTTAAATTTGACCTGTTGCTGGAGCTCATCAGCCTTTTGGAAAGGTGTACACTGAACCTAATAGGAAAATAAACTCTCTGTCACATATGCCTGTCTTTTGTGTTTTTTGATTGTTTGGGTTTTTTTTGTTTGTTTTTTTTTTTTTTTTTTAGACTCTTTATTTTTTTGGTGTGGCTATACAGTTTTTTCCTGATGCTAACCTCTCAACTTATTAACTTGAACCATTTTGTAGCCCACTAAAAATACTGGCAGATGACAGTGGGTTCTGGACCTCAAGTGAACCATAAGAAAGCAGATGTTGTATGAACACAGAATTGTTCACTGATACTTCTGCTCTTCTGCGCTGCTATTTGCACAGGCTTTAAAATGTGGGGAAAAGAAGAATGAAAACACATGGTTTTCACAGGAAATAGAGACAATACTAACATTTGAAAATGTTTATGCCCTCTGGTAGGAAAATGTTTTAAATCTGGTTTAGTAGAGTTTTGGAATTCGAAAAGATAAATAGGTTATAAATGCAATGCAGCAAATAAATGGAATTGTAAACAAATAAGTAACACAAAGTAAACCAAGTAGTGTCTGGGTGCATATGTATTTCCTATTATTTTATGTGTGCATATGCACACTTTTTTAGTGTTCTCTAGAATTAATAAAGGGAGAAAGCTTGTATACTCTATAAACATTCTAAAATTCCTTTGCAATTCAATAGGAAATGAGAAGTTTCTGTAGCAGTTTTGGATTCTTCTTTGTGTCTGTTGTTTCAACATACAATAGAAAATGATAGCTTTTCCATAGAAATTGTAGAAGACTTCTCCAGAAGACTTAATGTATGTGGAATTTTGGCCTGTCACTCACAGATGCAGACCTTTTCCCTCACTCATGCATCTTCCATTATACCTTCTTAATCCACATTTTGTAATCATGATGCACATCCATGGATAGTGGTATAACCCTCAAACCTGCCCATATTTGTCATGCACAGGAACTTCTTTTCCATTACAAATAGCAAGTTATAAAAGGAAGGAAAAAAAGTCTGTGGGTGCTGTAATTATGATACTTTAAGTTTTACTAGCTTAGTAATAGCAAAAGTCATAAAAATACTTTGCTTACCCAAAGTTCTTATTTATAGGGGGTGGGGGCTTCCCCATTGTCAGGCTTAGCAATATTTGCCTAGATTAAACAAGGGAATTTGTTCAGCCCATTAGAAGGGCCCAGTTTGGTGAATGGAAATGTTTTGGACATTCCTGCATTGCTAAGACTTAGAGGAGGTGTTCCTCAAGGAGCTATTTCAATGTGCATGGTGACTTGTCTTCACATGGTGCAGTGCTGTTTTTTTTGTGGTTTTTGCTTCTGCGATTGTCCTCAGTAGTTCTGCCTTTTGGTGTGGCCAAAGGGATGTGGTGCCTTTCTACAGCTCTTTATGTAATTTACTGCTGAGTCCATGTGCCACTGATTAAATCTGTGCAGGAGGGTGCCATTGGATGGTCCTAAGGTCCAGATGGGTGCAAATAATGTGATTTTAGTGATAAGAGTGGGAAATTACAGAAATAGCCCAAGATGAATTCAGAAAATGTTTAACTTTTCTTGACTGGCATTTTCTCTAACTTTTTGACAGATATGTCTCATGCTGATATCTGATATTCTTGTAGATAAAGTTGCTACTGCATTTGAAGTGGTCAAGTTGAATTGCATAAGTAGAAGAGTTTAAATCATAACTAACCCTTTCAATGAATTAAGCTAGAATTATGGACATTGACTGTCCACCAGCATTAAAAGTATTTAGGTCAATTGTTTGCACATCTTTTAAAACTGGTCTCTCAGAGAGTCCTTCTCATAAATACCAGATGATCAGTCATCAGAAAAGGAAAAGCAAATAAAAAGCTCAGAGTAGCCATCGTAGCGATAGTATTAGGTAAACAAAAAAGTAAATATGAAACTGAGAAGGAAATTCTTCCCTGGCATAACACTGTTGTGTTTTGGAGACCAAATTTTTCAGATGTGTTCAGACTCTTTGGAATTAATGGAGTGTTGCAAAGTGGAAACCCAGATTGCCTAAAACACTTGACACCCGCACTGAAAGCTGAACCAAGGTGTGTTTCTGTAACTGCATGTGTCAGTTGTGGAAGGCTGTTTTCCATGATAAAATATTGGACGTCAACTCTTAGCACCCTTTCTTTTGTGCACCATCTCCCATGGTTTCAGGCTGGGCCATCACAAGGAGTACAAAGAGGTTATGGACAGAAACATTAACAACTATGTTGACTCCTTTTCCACCTGTGGTAGCAGCTGAAAAACAGATCAAACCTCAGAAGCAGTTGTGTTCTTGTAACACTTTATGGCATTCACAAGGTATTCTCTTCATTTGAGAACCAGGGATGAACACTTTATTAGATTTCTCCTCTTCTTCTTTTGGTGTAATGCCTGGGAGCAGTCTGTTTGAATACCTTGATAGCTTCTGGTGATCAAGCCAGCAAATTGAATCTCACATCTGCAAAGTCTGAGTGTAGCTGCTGATCCATGCACAGCCCATACATCCGTGACACCCGCTTGTCAGCTGTAAACTAGAAATGAGAGAATGATGAAAGTGTAAAGAAAAACTTCATCTGATTATAAACGTGTTTTGGCTGAGGGGTTTAAGGTTTGGACCAGACTTCAAAACTTTGGATTGGGTTCTAAGGACATTTTGACACTTAAAAGAAATCTGTGTTAGCAACTGAGCTGTGTGCGCAGCATAGCAGCAGTGCAGAGTTGTAAGGATGTGTCCTCAGTGTGCTTGGACTGTCTGGACCTTATAAAGAAGGGCAGGGAATGCTGTATATTGAAAATGCATCAGGTATGCTAAATGGGAGCAGTCCTTCCACTCAAGATCTCGGACATGAAGCAGCCCAGCTGGAACTCTACCAGGACTCATCTGCAAGTCCCAAATGGGAGGCCAGATTTCTCATTTTCACCCAGATGTTATTTCAGACAAAAAAAGGTTCAGACAGGTTCAGGGGAACTTGGCCATACGTTATCACTGGGCAAAGCAGCTTGTTCAAATACAGAATTTGAAGTCAGCAGGAGGTAGAGGTGTCTGCACATCAGGAAACCCCCTAAAATCCCTGTTCACGTTTTCAGGTACCTAAAGACCAAGGTTTCAAAGCAGAGTATTTTATTTTTCTCTGGGGTTATCTTTCCCATACTGAGGGGGAGCTGAGGTTTGCTATCTCAGGCAGAAGGGAAGCCCAGCCCAGATGCTGCTCCTGGAAAAGCAGCAACTCCAGTTCCAGCAGGAGACACTGTTCAGCACAGAGGTGGAAGAGGAGGTGGGGAAGGGTGTCCCATTCATGTCAGCCCCCTTCATACGCTAGAAATAAATTTGCAACACAACCTCTTGGTCGTGCCTTGGCTACAGGGTGCAGCAGGATCCTGGCAGATTGTCTGAGCTGCTGGCACTGAGAAATCCCTTTGGTGTGCTGCTGTAGCTGAGCTTGAGTGGCAGGGCACTTAATGCAGGGAAAAGGGATCTCTGCTTCTTACAGTCACATCAAAATTACCTGCTTATTGTGGAATTTGTCTCCACTAACTTGTGCTGTCTAAATATTCAGTGACTTGTCTTGCCTGTTTTTACGCTTCTTATACAGTCAGCAGAGAGATGTAGATTCCCCCAGTGGATGATTCATCTCCCCTGTTTTAGGCTTCAATATTAGAATGGAATAAATGACCCTGTGGAGGTACATTTCAGAGAGAGAGAGCTTTGAGCACCTCCAGCTAGCCAAGGTATCCTATTACCCATCACTGGTGATAGGAAAAGCCAAGTTGACTTTTCACCGTTTGCTGCCCTTCCCAGCCAGGCCTCCAACTTCCACCACCTTTGAGTGTAACTTAAAGGATTTCAGGTGGCCTGAGCTGGCCCTGTTTTCAGCCCAGCTTGTGTCAGTGGACCGTGCAGGAGAGGGGCTGAGTTAGGAGGAGAGATGCTGCAGTGGCCCATTGAACTGGCAGCCCCCTGAGAACACCGCATCTTGGGTTCAGCCCACCGGTAGTTGCCAGGTTTCTGCCTTTCGAGGAAGAAGAGTTGTTTCATTCCTATCCTGGAGTAATTAGTGACGGAAATGCCCAAAAAAGGCAGCCCCAGCTAGAGCCGTGGTTCTCAACCTCTGCTCTGCAAACCCTGGGGGTCCATGGATCACTCCTAAGGTAACTAAGAAAAATTCAATGAAAGGTAACTGAAAAACCCGTGTTTATTGTCAGTAGATTAACTTTCTCCATAAAGGAGCGTGTCTCTTCTGAAAAAACATTTGGGGGCTGCCGAGCATAAAGGTTGAAAATCACTGAGCTGGAGTAATGTACCTTTGTATGTAATAATTTGACAGCTAAAGGGCTAAAGTTATTCAACTGTACCTTTATGAAAAAATATCTGGAGAATTGAATAGAATGTGATAAACTTTGTATTGGCATTTTTGATTCAGTCTCTGAAACTTGAGTAACTGAAGGGATTCTATAAAAATAATTCTACAAATGTGCAAAGTAAAAGAATGAAGTCCTTTTCATATGGATTCCAGCTGATCATATAGAATCATGCTCATGCTGTAGACTGTGATTATTCTGTACTCTTTTTGAGATTTAACCCTGGCAAATGGTAAAGAATTATAGGTTAATTTCTGTATAACAACAGGTTTCATCCCTAGTACCTATGCAATGACTTTTTAGCTGTAGATGTACATTGAATTTAATTTAAGATTTATGTAAATAATTTCTACAGGGTGAAGATTCAAAAATACTCAGGACTTTGGGTTTCCTCACCAGGGTAGCTTTGAATCCAGACATCCAGCTCTGGCAGTCAGATCCCTTGGACAGCATGGCTTTATCACAATGCCATAGACTTTCCCTATGATGGTTGGTACAAGAAACTCCTGAAAATGTTTATAAACCTCCTCTGCATTTAAAAAAACAAGGCAGGATTTGCCAAGCAAAACAATTCCCCTCATGGTTATACATGGTAAACTTTTTTAGAAGTGTTTTGGGGTTTTTTTCCTCCCACATTTGATTGAGTTTTGCTCGATTTTGTCAGTATTGGTTCACCTTTACTTGAACTGCTGGATAATTCATTTGTAGAAGAGGCAGTACATTTAGGTACTTCCATCTGTGTTTAAACAAGGCTCTTGTGCTTTCCCATTTAGAAAAAAAAAGATTTTGTATTATAATGCTTGTGGTAGATGAGGTTCTGAATTTAACTCCTTCCTACTCTAGTTTCTCTCAACGGCTCTATGTTATCAACACCTGGGGTTTCTAGTTTACTCTCTTTGCAAATATGAATTTGCAAGAAGGGGTTGATGGTAAGTAGCGTGGTTTTAATTTGCACTTGCGAAGTGTGTCAGACAGTTTCATCAGGGCATGGCGAGCAGAGGAAAGCCTGTCTTCCTCTGAAAACAGCCCTCAGAGGATGTCAGAGAGTGTGTTTGACTGTGATAATCACTTGCAAATGCAGCATGGTTTTGAAATGAGCTGTCCAGGAGCTGCTGGAGAAAGGGATGCCTGAGCTCCTATGAATTCACTCTTTGTCTTCTTTTTCTTTCTCCTGTTTCTACTTGTTTTCCTGTTTCTGAGCAGTCACTTTGATGTGCTTTTGGATGAGTCTGCCTGGTTGTGTTGATGGAAGTTCTATGGATTCACTTGGATGAAACATTTGTGACAGTCATCTGTTTTGTTAGACTGTATCCAGTGATATAGATAGCCCCTTCCAGCCTTCTGTTTATTACTCCATCTACCTGGCATCTTTACAGCCTCATCCATCCCTCCTATCCTCCTAGTGCCTTCCAGACAGCTGTTGAAATCTCTCTTCTACTGGTATCTGAGTACCCTTTTCTCGTCCTTCCGCACATTCCCGTCCTCAGAGCAGGAATCTTGTCCTTAGCTACTGTTCATTTATAAAGTTTTTTCTTAATCCATTAGTAATCTTAAGGTTTAAGCCTGGGGTGATATTTGAGTGCATGGCTGGACTGTGGCCACCCTTCTCTCTCTCAGGCAAAAGGGCAGAGGATTTATGGTGATACCTCACCTGTGCCCTTGCACAAGAGCTACAACCAACTTGTGTCCTCATAAATCATCAATGTTCCAGTAGTGTTAAATTCCCTGTAGCCTGTCCCATTTCTCTACTACACCACATCAGCTAGCCTTACCCCTCCCCTCATAAACCCCAGCTTTCATCACACACTTGCCCAGTGCCCTCAGAGGAATTCAGAATGAGTCACGCAGGGTGCCTCTGGGGACTCCTACTGATGCAAACTTCCTCCTCCTCAAGGCAGCCTGTGGTTTGATGCCACAATGCAGCTGGTACTCGTTAGCTCAGGCCTTCGCTGTGGAGTTGATAGCAAAGTTTGGGCTCTGCTACCCCAAACTTCCACCTTCCTTTGCTGGATTCTGGTGCAGGAGGGAATACTCACAGCTCATCCTTTTTGTAGTGTCAAACACAGGAGCTGCTCAGTACCAGTCCACAGGTTGTGAGGGTTTGGGGTTTTTTTGGAAGAAGGGTTTATCATTCATTCTTAAGCTGTATTCCAGTCCAGGCAGGAGACTGGCATCAGTGCAGTGTTATGTGGATGTTTATATGTAAGACTGAAGCCCCCCAGTTCTTGAGATAGGATCAGAAGAGCTTTAGTAGCATCTGTCATGACCTGCTTCCAGAGTCTGCATTCAGAAATACAGAATGTGGTGAACGGGGCTCACTTATGTTGTTTTGGTTTGGTCTTTTCCCCTCCCCCAGACAGGCCATTGCCTTTATAACATTATCTACCTTCTACCTCTTCACATGGAAAAGAAAAATGCTTTTCTGGTGGTAATTACATAGTGCTGCATTGTGGACCTTTCATCCCATTACAGTAAGTGGACAAACTACTATAATTTACAAGAATGAAATAGGTGAGGAAATGGGAAAGTTTCTGGCACTCCCAGGCATAAATGCCAGCCTGACATGGGAGAACAATTCTGACAGAAAGCAAGTTTTCTTGCTAGCAATGAGTGCTGGTGCAGTTGTTTTCTCATGCAGGCATAGAGGAGTGCCAGCTTCCCTTCAGGTGTTTCAGAAGTAGAAGAATCAGGCAGTATTAATGGAGGGCTGCAGACCCTTAACCTGTCTCTGCCCTTGCAGTTCAACTGAAACATGCTTCAGCTCTTCCTTGCTCCCAGTTTGAATACCTCGTTCACTGTCTACGTGCTGTCTTGTCATGGATCTGTTAGCAAGGTCAGGGTGTGAATACATTGAGATGTTTTTCTTTCCAGCAGAAGCTTGCTGCCTTATTATTCCCCACTTCTGAATGCACACCTTTCACACCTCTCAGAACAGGCTGATGCTCTTATTTGCCTGGGGTTTTTTGCTGATTTATAGTGTTTCCTTGTGGGAGGTTTGCCCTGAAGGTGTGATTGCAGGAGTAAGGTCTTTTACCAGTGCATCAGCAAAAAAGTATTTGCACATTACCAGGGAAGAGCTGCCAGTTGGGTGGTAGAGCTTCCTTATTCCTTGGGTAGGCTTGCTTGTAAGCTATGCACTAGAAATTGAGTGGCTTGCACTTATCTTTTTTTAATTTGTGTGAGGTGTTTACCAAATGTTGGGGGCCACAGCCACCCTGTACAGAGGATGAGTTTCTCCCACCCCATACAGAGGATGAGTTTGGAACCCTTGGAGGCTCAAGGTGACTGAAGTTCCCCCAGCCCTCCCTGGGTGGTTTGGCAGCAATTAATTGCCGCCACCTGCTGACCAGGCACAGGATTTCTCTGGCCCCAGTACAGCTTGTGCAGGTCCCGAAGAGTCCTCACCATGCCCTCCCCACCAAGAGGGTGGTGGAGCAGTAGCTGGAGCTCAGGGTGCCTGCATAAACAGGATCACTTGGAGACAAATACGAGGTGAGTCATTTAAAGGTGTCACATGCCTTAGAGTGCGCATAAGCATGGGTAAAGGCTGAACTGGTCTGCCTTTGGGCTGCTGTGAACTTGTAGATTGTCAAGCAATCATGGATGGGATCAAGCCTGGTGTAGGAATTTTGAATGAGATATAACCTCATATAACTATGGTGTTAAGTGCTATAAAACTGCTTGTCTTCACTTTAATGCATTTCTCTGTAGAAGGCATAAAATTCAGGTATTCTTTTAGAATAAAGGAAAATAGAGAAGCAAGAAATTATACCTAACGCTAAACTCTAGAAATTCAAGTTTACTCTTCTCTGATGTAGTGAAAAGACAGAAAGAGTGTTGGTGAGTGTTCTTTAGAAACTTTCACATTGTTAGCTCTTTAACAAAGATGTCTTTTCACACTGGTGTTTTTGAACATTTAAATGTGAGGTAAGCCAGACAAACAAGTACACTAGACTGAAGGATGTATGATGCCTGTTAGACAGCATTGCTGCAACAAAGCCTCATACCATGGCCAGATTGCAGGAAGCAACAGCATTTGCTGTGATCCTCTTCCCTGGCTGCCCCAGCATTGTTGTTCCTGGGGCACTGGTTACGTGGCTGCCATGGTAGGAGCTGTCTTCTGAAGCTCTTGGAAATCCTGACCCACTTTCTGCCCTTTAATGAAGCATGTGTAGCATTTAACTTTTCTGGGGTCACTCCAGGTGTTCAACCAGTACAGCCAGGGTAGGGACACCTAAGTGACTTGCTTTGATCGGAGTTCATTCTTACAGCCTGAGATCTACTTGCAGACTATCCCAATCTGCTGCCTCCTGCAGAGTTAAAGGAGTTCCTGTGTTGGGGCAGAACCCTACAAGTGCTCTAGGGACCCAGGGAATTTCATGTCTCCATAGAGACTATAATCTCATTTTCTCTCTTTTTCAAAACAGACTCATTTTCACAGGAACGCATGGGGTTTTCCCTAATTATCCTCCGGCGAGTCTCCCTTTTTTTTTTTGTGTGTGTGTATCATTTTTTAATTTGTTTGTTTGCTTGGAGGCGGAGGAGAAGCCTCCAAGGAGAGATGAAATGCCATGCATGGCAGTTCTGCTCTGCTGCTGCTGTGCCGTCCCTGTTCTGTCAGAGCAGGGGAAGGTTGCTATAACCATTCCGTAATGTGCGGCCCTAGGTTATTCTTGCTTTCCTAAGCAGTTTGAGTTGCTGCACAGATGTTTCTGTAAACCCCCATTTCCACCCTCGTTGCTCGACCCAGTGCCCAAGTGGCCTCTCCTGCTGACCCTGTGTCTCTCTCCTCCCTCTCCAGGGCTCTGGGACCTCAAGCAGCTCTGCTGCCACCACCCCATCCGTGTCCACTCCTGTCACTGGCCACAAGCGGATGATCATCCCCAACCAGCCTCCCCTCACCGCCACCAAGAAGTCCACTGCCAAGGGCCCGGGGCAGCCAGCGCCCATCCCAGTCACTCCCGTTGGCACCCTGAAGCCGCAGCCGGTGCCGGCCTCCTACGCCACGGCCTCCACGCCGAGCCGCCCGGCCTTCAACGTGCAGGTGAGGACGGCGCAGCCCAGCCCGCACTACCAACCGCCCAGCCAGCAGCCCGGGCACTACGGCAGCCTGGGGCCGGGCCAGCCCTACGCCACCGCGCCGTCCCGCCAGCCCACTGCCCCTCAGTACGGAGCGCCGCAGCCCCAGGGGCCCAGCTACGGCTACGGCCCTCCACCCGGCCGGCCTGCCGAGCCCGCCTACGGATACGCGCCCCCGCAGGGCCGCTACCAGGACCCCTACTACGGGGGTTACGGCGGCAGGAACGGCTCCGAGGCGCCCTACGTGCCACAGAGCTCCTGGAAGGCCGAGCCGGCGTATCCTGCGAGTAATGCCATGGGCCAGACTCCCCCTGGACTCTACCAGCCACCGGGCACGAAGAAGACCTACATCACTGACCCAGTGCTGGCCCCGCAGCCGCCCGCCCTGCAGCAGAAGGTAAAAGATGGCAGTGGTCACTGACATTCCTGCGAGAGCCACATGGCTGAACGTGGTCCGGGACACTCCCTGAAGGGTGGAGGAGGTTAAGGTGGTGCTATCAGAGGTGTGGGACGGATCTCCCTACATATGGCTTCCTAAAAGCTGGAAATAGGGAGCTCTCATCTGCTTGAAAAGAGCCTCTGCAGGGGCTTGGGAAAACTGTCAGCCTCAAGTAGTGAGATGGTGTCACATGTGGAAGCATGGTGTCTGCCCATGGGAGGGAGGGAGGCTTTGTCCCTGTGACGTGCTGTTGCCCAAGGAGCTCCCTGGCCATGCCTCTGTAAGGCATCACTCAACAGGAGGCTTTTCTTCTGGGCACTCCCAAGATGAAGTGAGAGGCTGAGTGTGAGGTGCTTCATGTACTTGTGGACATCCCTGTTTCAACAATTAATCCTCCCTGTCCTCAAGCAGATGGGAGGTACACGAGAGGCTGGTTTTGATTGTGGTTCACAGTGATTGCGGAGGTTGTCCTCTGGTGTGTCGCTGTTCGAAGATCACTTATCACTGAAACCACATGGAAATGAGTCCCCACAGAGCTCGGCTCTGGTTTTCCTCTTCGATGTTGGTACATCGGGCAGCCCCCATCCACTTCAACAAGTGCCTGGACCTCATAAAGTGAAGTCAGTTTGAAATAGAAAGTTCAAGTGGGTCTGCCTAGTTTCTCTGCCCAAGCTGATCCTGCCTGGCTTTTGTCACTTCTGCTGGTGGCCATCTCTAATGTGGCTCTGGGAGGTCTTTTAGCTTTGTGGGGCCCTCATTGTGTATGACAAGCTGAGGTTCCACGAAGGGTGAGGTAGGGAGGCAATGATGCTGCTGCTGCCCAGGCCCACCTTGGCACGTCTGAGTACATCTGTGCTCTTGAGTTTTTGGATGCTCACAGGGAAAGGAGAAAGAGCTTCAGATACGTAGCAGAATGCCTGTCCCTTTGTCATTTCCTTCTCTAACAGCACACAGATGATCTTCCCTGAATTCCCAGTTTCCTGACAGTGGGAACTTTGAAAGGCAAAGATGTTTCTCAAGGCAGTTTAGAGAGGGCAAGAAATTACCGAAGTCCTTGAAATATTATCTATGAGCAACTAAGAAACTGCTTTTTCTCTTTTCTTCCCCTTCCTTAACAAGAATCTTTGAAGCAGGGAGAGAAGCAACAAACTCTCACCTCTGCAGGTACTTGGTATAGATCTTAGACTGAAAAGTAGTGAAAGATACAAAATTTGCACATGGCTTTAACTGGTGTAAATGGTTGTGGTTCCAGTGGAGTCACTGAGGAAATGCTGAGGTATAGCAGATCCATATTTAGACTTTTATAGATACAAGTAGTCTTACATATATAAAAAAATTTAAAACTGTAGTTCAGTCAGCATCTCTATGGAAACGCAAATCATCTTAAACCACAAACAGCACAAGCCTGTTAGTCTCATTTGCATTACAAAGCTGGAGGGACAATTTAATTTAGCTCAAGTTGGGGGTTTCATGTATGCCTATATATATTTGTATATACTTGCTGGTGTGTGTGCACGTGACATTTGCAAGTGCACAGGCAGAAATACTTCATAAGTATCTCTATAAAAAATAATTTCAGTTCTTCTGCAGAACAGACTGTCATTTGCTTGATGGTAAACCCCTCCAGAAACTTTCTTTCTCTTCCAATCTGCTAAATAGCTGTTTCTTACCTATTTCACTTTTGAGCTTACAAATCTTCTGTAACATATTTGTGGCAGGCTTTGCCTTTAAAACAGTGCTGTCCAGCCTTACCATGTGCCGTTCTCTTCCTTTGCACACTAACTCATTCATAAAATCAACTTCGGGAATTATTTGATTTAAGAGGAAAAAAAAGGCTGTGTTAGAGCCAGATATCTGATAGGAAGAATTGTCACTGTAATTTGACTTGGCTATCATATAAATTTTATCATCTTTTCCAACACACACACATGATTCTGCTTTTGGTTGTGTTTTGCCTTTTCAAGGTTTATTTGAGACCTTTCAGTTAAGGAAACAGAAAGGGTAAGAAGCATTAATACACATCACATAAAATGTAAGATGACCTTTAGGAATTTTTCTTCTTGCAAAGGAATGGTTTTAAAATATCAAACAATTTTTAAATGTATTCAGAAAAGTGCATGCCTAATCTTGAACACAGTTTGTGTACAAATTTTTAAGGATGTTGTAGCGAATCCATCTCAGATTAAAAGTTCATGGTCCTTAATTCTAACGTATACTATGATCCATCACTGTGAGAGACAAAATTTTTCATTAAATTTGTTTCATGTTTTTAAAGGGTAAAAAAAAAGGTTTATATTTGGCATTCTGGCTAGGAAGAGGTTCATGACACTGTGGCTCTGTGTTTTTTGCTGTGTACTAATCATGTTGAAGTTGCTGCTGATCCAAAATAAATCTGGATTGGTATGGGAACAGCAAATAATCTGTACGGGTTCTTAAAGCCTGCTGAAAACAATGAGTTTTACTCACACACAATTCCACGTTGCATTCTGGGCATTTTAGTCTTTCGCAGCACCCTGTCTAGCATTTGTGCCCAAGTCCTAGTTAGGAAATTATCTGGTGGAGTGCATGTCCTTATTTAAACCTTCATGTGCTTCAACCGCCAAAAAACCTCAGGAGCTTTCTCTTTTGGATGGTGGGTGGTGGGGACTTCTGTAGGAACAGCAGCAGAGTTCTCATGAGACCATTTGGCTTCTCTCATGCTCTTGCTGTGCCTTCTCAGACCAAGTCAAAATCTGAAGCCTCTCTAACTTCTCCTCTCCCAAAGGGCAGAGGGCACAATGCCAGGGTGTCTCATTAGGTACGCTCATTTCTGGCACCAGCATGTCCATAGCAGACATATGACAAAACCAGTTTCTGATGTGGAGTATTCCCAGGACTTTGCCCTGTGGCCAAAGCAGGACTGGTAAACTTCCATCACTGACCAGCTCATCTATCACCAAATGTTCCTGTGCTGGACTGGTTAAGACACCGAAAACCCTTGTTGAGTTCTCATATCTCCAAATAGTTTTAGGTCCTTTCACTGGTTTTGGTCATGTTTGAGCATTTTTGAGACACTATCATGTGTCCCAAGTAGATTTGTGGGCCTTTTAGGGACCTCATATATCTCCTGGTGTATTTGAGGAGTGGCTCTGGGAGATCTGTTCTTCCTAGATCCCAGCTAGTCTCCTAATTCTAATCATAGGCTTTGGGAAGCACATTCCTTCCTAAAGGGGCCTTTCATGTTTTCAACATCTAGACCAGGTACCACTGAAGCCATTTGAAACAGCTTTGTGGCTCTAGTCCAAAATGGTGGAAATCTTAACAAAAACATTGATCTCTTGAGAGCAGTTTAACAATTTGGTGAGGACAGGAGTGTCTTATAGCTCTGATTTAGTGCAGCATCCAAATCCACGTTTCTTTACTGCAGATTTTGCTGGGAGGAGAAAGGGAGCAATGTTCCTTTGGTAGCTGTGTCTGTTCTCCCAGACATGGCACAAGTTCCTTAACCTGGTCAGCCACGGGTTACAGCATCCCCATTCACACCTGTAGAGGCATCAGTGCATATGGAGCACAGTCTCCTCTTCAGACAGCCCTTCAGTTTTGCACACCTTTCCAGGTGAGCACCATGAAAAGTGGGGAGACAGATGTATACCAGGAGGATTTAATGAGGCAGCTCATGCTTGTGGCTTAGGTGGTGGTGGCTGCTCATGACTAGCAGACCTCAGCCACCGCATGGTTTCCGCACTGCTGGAGGCGATTTCTTTGCTGCCTTCTGCACCCAGCCCTGACTGGTCTCATGCAGCTTGCAGTGCCCAAAAGGGACTGTGATGGCTCTCTGTTTTCTCGTTTTACACAGCTTTTGTCAGTTTTTCCACTGATTTAATACCTGTGATGGAGACATGCGCTTGGAAATTTCTTCTTTGCCTCAGAAACATATGCTCACCAGTGCCCTTCACTATGACTGACGCACTTCTCTTGCACTGGTTTAATAATTTTTACAATCTGCCATTACTCACATAAAGGAGATACCTCCAGCACTTGTGTTTGAGCTGAGACTAATTCTCTTGCTATTTGCTGTTAATTTAGTGACTAGAAACTTTTCCTTCTCTGCAGATGAATAAAAGCAGTCTGCCAGATTCACTCCTGCTGTCACAGGGATATATTCCTTCCTAGTGTTGCTTTTGACTTGTGGAGAAAGGCAGGCGGCTTGCTTTGCATTGCTTGCCTCCCCCAAGGTGTCTTCTCACCCAAATTTTATGCTTTCACCCAAGTCTTCACAAAAGTCACATATCAAAAATTTTCAATGGATGGAATTTGGAGACAGTGTAAAAATGATGATTGAAGTTGGTTTTCTGTCAGTGTGGGACAGTGGCTTCCCATAGTTTTAATATGCTCAAATAAAGCAAACCAAAGTAAAATTAAAAAGAGTGACTTAAAATATTCCACTTTGGCATTTAATGAATTAAAAAAGACTGAAAGCCAATGTAAAATGAAATAGAACGTGAAATTCTGAAATTCGGAGTTGAATCTACGAGTTCAGTGTGACATTTCAAAATTTCCAGACGAATATGCAGTTCCTTTCTACCCTGAGAATAGCAACAAATGTCAAAATGTTGACATTCTTCACAAAACAGTAATTCAGAGTTCTAACCAGCACTAGCTGTATATCAGCTGCTGACTCTGTCATTGCTTCTGGGTGGATTAAATTAAATACTGTTGCTTCTGTTAAAATGAGGAGGAGGGGAAAGAAGGCAGTTGTGTCTAACAATAAGATGAGAAGCTCAGGACTTGTGGTATTGTGGCATTGAGAATGATGTTTTCCTCTTCAAGTTATTATAAATCTCTGCATGAAAATCATTGCAGGTTTTTTCAGGTGAATAGGTGCTGGCAAGAAATGCAAAGAGGCGTTTTCAGAATGGTGTCCTTATCCTGACTGCAGGAATATGTCACAGTCTGGTTTATACCCTAGACTATTGAAAGAGCTCAGTTCTTGGCTCAAAATATGTTTCACATGTTCATTTGAGAACTTTACTCTTTGTTCTTTGTATTACATTTTTATTATTTGAGCACTCCATATACTAGCAGGAACCAGCTGATGACAGAGCAATTAATCAGTTTTTTCTCTTAGGTATCATATATTTGAATTGTTTGCCTGAAATAGTGAAACAAAGAGTTGCCAAACAATTACCTTGAAGTTAAAGATAGCAGGGAGCCTGCAGTTACAGGAGTAAGTCAGGTCAGCATATACTGAAAAACCAACTTAAATTTACAACTTCAGGATGCAGCTTGTGCAGCTTTAGCCTTTAGTCAGCCACAATGGGTTAGAAATATAAGAGGAATAATTGAGAAAGAGGCTTTTGGCATAATACCTGGATGTTCTTTCTTGCTCCTTCTTAAAATAAGCTGAAGACAATGCTTCCACACATGATAAGGCATGGGGCAACCTTGAAGTTAATCAAGGGCTTTGCTTCTGTGCTGGTTAACTCTTGATAACCAAGTGTCTACCTTGAGAGATCCTGCCAGACTGTGTTACAGGCTAACATAAGAATTTTGGTTCTGAGGTCATAAGGTGCAGTGAGTGTATACTTACATAGCATCAGACAGGGAGGCTGGCTGGTTTCCAGGCAGTGGGGTTTGCCTGACCCCTGGGGCTGCCTGAGCTCAGGTCTCTAAGGGGCAGCCTGCTCTGTAGCATGATGTGACAAGGTGCTACTGGTTTACAGCTTTCACTACAGAAAGCAGCACCCATAAAAGTGAGTGCCACTTAATTTACAGGCAGACTCTGGCTATTGAGTGTGATGGTGCTGCTGATTACTGGAGGAGCTGGTTCCTTCCATTTAAAAATACACTCAAGTCCAACCACATTGTAATTCTTTCAAAGCCAAAGCACCAGAGTGTGTGAGGAAGCTGTTCTTCTGTCAGATAACCTCTGTGTCATTGTCAAGTTTATTGCAATGAAGCCAGAACCTGAATGGTAGAGAAATTTGTCCGAGGTTAAGCACCAATTGATTAGGAGAGTAGGGCAGAACAAGGAGACATGGAACATCCTGGTGTCATTTGGTGGCTCTTCTGTTTGTGGTGAAAAGGTCTCTGGCTGCTCTGTTGGTGTGAAACTCTTTGGGCTTGTGACCTGATGGTAATGCCAGTGTTAAGAGAAGTTACTTTGCTCACAACACAGTGACAGCATAGATGATGCTTTGGGTGATCTCCTATTTTGGCCATGTCATTTGGAGTGGATCTTCCTGTATTTAGGTAGTTTTCCCACTGGCCTCTCTGAAGCATATCTGCAGTCTTAATCCAGTTTTTAATGGCACACATACAGATAAATTAGTAATGGTTTGTTACTGAAGCACCACTTTTTGTAGGGGGCTGTGTACAGTTTAAAAGATGAATCATTTTTCCCTGGATAGGAATGGTTGTGCATAGATAGGCTCTTGAGCCTAGTACTTGAATGAGCAGGCACGTTAGAAAACTATCATGGTGCACAGTGAGCAGTGCCAGCCATGAAGATTCCACCAAAAATAGATATTTAGTTGTAAAGATTATAAAGTAGTCTATAATGTCTGCTAATATAATATTTGTTTCATCCAAGAATAATGGTATGAAGCAGTTGCTGATATATGGTTATATTTACTGATCATAAATGTTCTGGTGTTAAACTAACTTTGGCCTCCACATAATGGTATTCCTGTTAAGATTTACCTCTGAATAACTATAAAGAAACATGATATAGTAAATTTAATAGCAGCCTTTGGGGGAAAGAAAGTTTAAAAAAAAAGAAGAGGTTTCCTATCACAGGCTGAAAAAACTCCTGCAAGGCAAACAGAATCTGCAATTACACTGACAGTTTTGTTCTTAAATGAAAATAATAGTGAATTATAAAGCTGTAAAATTGTTTTCACAACAATATTTTGTTTTTATAGCTTATACTATTTCACTTAGTAGCTGCCTGGCTCCACAGCAAGTTACATAACATGGTATTATGAGTATGATGCCTCAACTTTTTGTCTAGGGAATTAATTTAAGGGCTCTAAACTTTCCAGTCACATTTTCTTCTTTGTTCCAGACGCAATGTATTCTCTCTGCTGGAAGAAATATCAGATGAACTACGTCTTGCTTGTAGCAGAGTAATATTCATGTGTCTCTTTATCTACACTAGTAGGGCAGTGACTTAGTTTCACATGGCTCCTCAAAATAGTCCAGATTGAAATGGGCCATCTAAAGTCAGCTACACAAAACAAATTAGAAGAGTGGAGCTGCTGTGTGTTAGCTGATCAATGTAGCATTAGCAGGGATTTTCCACAGTGTGGTTTAGCACAGACAGATGAATTATTCTTACTGTCAGTATCACTCATCCTCCCAATTAAATATTTTTCTAAACAAACAAACAAAATTTCCTCAAATGAGTTGGCTGTAACTTAACCTGACTTCTTAGGATTAGTTTAGTCATCAATAAAATGTAACCACACCTGAGCTATAATATACAGCACATTAGCTGCCAAAATTTTCATCCTATTATTGCCTAGTTAGACTCTACTTTACCAACACTAGAAGAATCTTTTTTTCAGGATTTTCCTCCAGGTTTATGAGAACTGGTTGTTCATTAAATGAATCACTTTGTTTTCTGTTGTTGCTGCGATTGAGCTTAAAGTGAAAACTCTCATGCCATTTCCATGGAGAAAATGGCCTAAGTGGTCAGGGAAGCTCCTGCTGTGTATATCTCATTGGTGGACTCCTTCTAGGCTGTCACCAGGAAGCCTGGAGGGTTTCATTTTGCAGTCCAACTCAGCCAACAGAAGAAATCTCCGTGAGGAATTGTCCTGCAATGTTTGTATTCTTGTAAACCTCTGTTTTGTGTGTATCTCAGAGACTCAAAGATTCCAGTGAAAATTGTGTTTTCCTGATCTATGATCAGCATCAGAAAGGTGCCCTGCATCTCCTTCTCCAGCTTGTGTTAGAAGGCTGCTTTTCTGTTCCTTGCTGCATCAAAATCCTTCCCCCCTCCTATTATGCAATACTTACTTGTAACCTCTCTTTCCACAGGCTGCATCCCAAAAACATGCTTTAGGAACGCATCAATTCTTGAACGACCTCATTTGAATACTTCAGTTAAAACTCTCTCCTGAACCCATTTTCTCAACTGCATTTCCCATCATCTAGATTTTCCACAACTTTTACGTGTTTCTACATCACTTTCCCTCAGGGTTCTTGTCCTCCAAGGCTTAGGCTTAAAATTAGGCCTTTTGCTGCTGTAGAATTTCCAGATCACTGAGCAAGTGGTGGATGAGTCTCCCTAGTAGATTTTTCAGTACAGAGAAGTAAGGCAGTTGTACTGCAGGCAAACATGGCCCTGTAGGTACCAGAGGGTATTGGGAGTGTACATGCTTGTGTTTGTTTCTTCATGACATTGCTCACCAATAAATATGTCCAAATACAGTTTTCAAATCTGAATTCATCTTCCCACACATCTTTCTGTACCATTTCACCATCAGGTCATCTTTTACTGAAAATAAATACAGAACAGCAATTAAAACCATATGTGTAATTAAAAGAAATACAGCATAAATTTAAACAGCATGAAGATAAGAAAGGTAGAGGGATAAAGACAACTGGAAGCTCAGTTCTGTGTGACCTGCTTTTGAATAAACAACATTATATTCCACAGTCAATTATCCAAAAAGTACAATGTGTTCTGTTGCCAAAAAAAGGTTGTCAGATAGAAGTGGTTAGTCAAAAGGACACATGCACTGGAGTGAACATTAGTCTATTGTACTCGGTATAATATTATACAAACAGAGCTGGCTTGTTACTGGCTTTTTTTCTTTTTTTTTTTTTTTTTTTTTTTTTTTCATTTTTGACTACAGATGTGATTATGCAGCTTTTTAATATTACTTCATGAACATCTAATTGCAGGCTTCAGCAAGAGGTGCAGACCTTGCTGGGGAAATCAAATAAGGTATGCTCTGTGCAGCCCAATAATAAGGCTTCCAATACGAAAGTGGAAAAACAAGTCATTAGTTACAACCATCGAACGGAGGTCTAATGGGAGCCACAGGATAAACATTCCATTTTATTATGTCTTCGTTATATGTTTTGCAAGAATCCGTGGTTATAAATTAAAATTGCTTTTTGCAGCAGTGGCTGTAAAAAAAGTTCAAAATCTGTGAATGTACCTATTATTTTTATTTCTATCACAGCAGGCTGCTAGCAAAATTAACTTTTTTTTCCCCCTCCTATTTGTTAGTTAAAAGATGGAAAAAGCATACAAATGCATATCTGCAGGCAGCACTCAAAAATGCCCCCTGGCCTTTTTTTTTTAAATTAAGATGGCATAAATTTAAAGTGGGAGACAAAAGAGGGGAGGAAACCCAAGCATCTCAGATAAAATTAACTTCTTCACCATTACACAAGTTGGTAGGGTCTGGTGTTTGTTTAGAAATTTAAATTAATTCTAGTGAAAGCATCCAGATTGTACTTTGACAGATGAGACAGGGATTTGCTTGAGACCATGTCGCTGACAAAGCAGAAGAATTTCCAGGGCTCTTCTCCAATTGAACTGGCAATCGTGGAGACCCTGATTACCAGCAAAAAAAGCAGTATTAGGACAGGATTTTCCAATGCTGTCTTCTGCCTTCTGAGCTGCTGTGTGAGGGAATGTGTTCAACCTCTGACTCTGCCCCAGACTCTCTCTTGAACTTTCCAGCAAAACAATTAATCTTTTGGTTTCTTAATACAGCATTTGGAAGTCACTGCCCCAAGGTAACGGCCAGAGCAAGAGATCTGTGGAATGGAAATTTGTGGTGGTTAGAAACATCTGTTTCTCCTTTTAGAAAGGATACAGAAATGCAGTCGTAAACCTTCATCACCCTCATCAACCCTTCTGCTTCCATTTAGGAGTTAATTATTAACTGAGGCACCATAGGCAGCTTCTTCTCTCAAGGAGAGAGGCTGTACTGGACAGGAGATCTGTGACTTTCAGTGTGCAAATCCCAAGCATCAGCAAATTACTTCTGAGCTGTACTTCCCCTGATCTAGGAAAGCCTTTTGTCAGAAGCTTAAATTCATTATGTGGAGCCTGCACGTCCAAGGGGGAAAAATAATTGTATGCAAATGAAAAACGGCAAAAAACCCACTGCCACAGAGACTTTTTTACTCTTTCACGTTAGCATTCCTGTGGGCCATTGAGGAAGCAAGCCAAGGTGGTCTCGCTTGGGCTGGGAATTCCTGCTGTAGGCAGGGTTGAGGTTCATAGTCATCTTTCTCCAAGGACTGGTCAGGAAGAGCCTCCAGGCAGGGACCATAGCACTTCTCTAGGATGGATCAGATTAAAAAATTACACATGTTCCTAAGTCTCCATGGTGCTGCTCTTGCTGCTCCCTGGTTATCACCATTATAATTCTGCTAGTGATGCTTAGTAATTGTTCTAAGTACTAGATAATGCCAAGAATTCAATACCATGGAACCTAACTGTTTTTCTGTCATTGGGAAATTAAAAAAAAACCCTGTGATTAGGAACCTGTTTTAAAGTAAAAACCTGGATTTTTCATTGCAGGACGAGTTCCTGCAAGCTTTGCCTCCCACTGTGCTGCCAGTTGCTGAGAAATTATTTTATTTCCCAATTTAGATCTTGGGCAGTGACTCAATATGCCCTGGAAGTACTATCATTCTAGCAATTTTCTCATGAGGTAGCTCAGCTTAATGTCGGAGAAATGGGTAGTTATGAGTCCAGACACTATAACATTGGACTTGGGTTCTAAAAATAAATGTTTGGTTAACTTTTAGTTGTCAACAATTTTCTGCTGCCACACATGTTAGAAAATGGAATAAATGGCCTCATGCAATCCCAGGCACACTCTGTGGTCAACAGAAGTCTCTGTAGCAGATTAGATATGGTGGTAATACAGATAAATGTGGTGGCCACTCTTGCTACATGGCAAGTGCACCCTGATTTTAGAACCTTGAGAGAAGAAGTTAACTGCTCAGTAAGAAGAACAGGTGAGCTATTGTGCATCTAGACAGACCTTACCAGCATGCCTGATTTCTCAAATGTCTTCTTTCTGGCTTTCGACTTGGTGGTTTAACCTTTTTCCTTCTTTGTTTCCTCGCTAAAATAGGTATAATGTTTACCTCCTGTATCACAGTGGGAGTTTCGAGACTTGATTGTCTGCAAATTAGTTTTAAAGTCTATAAATGCAAAGTACTGTTCCTATTTTCTGTGTGAAAGGCAATGAAAATCATGTACAGAGCCTCTCACAGCAGGCACAGTGGTTATTTGAAATGAAGGATATTTCTGTACCTTTGTATGTAAATGAAAGAAAGATCTCTCTTAAATCTGTGGCTGTTAAAAACAGCTAACTTTTAGCATTTATGTAGTGTTTTATATTGTGAGAGCTCTCTTACGAATCTCGACTAAATTCTTCACAAAGCCTCTGAAAAGCTCATGGCAATATTCTGCTGTTATGGTCATTTTCCCAAACTCACAGAGGGAGAAAGTAACTCAGCCAGGCTCATATGGGTAGCAGCTCCATGGCTTTCTCCTCCCTCGGTGACAGAAAGCAAGGACCTGTTCCAGGCAGATAAAAAAGGTTCCCTCAGAGGTGAAGAATGAGCTATTTAATCAAGTCATACAGTTTTATGAATAAGTCAACATTAGGAGGGTGAGGTGTGTACATTCCTTGAGGAGCTGTGCAGAGCTGTGACCTTGTCTGGATATAAGGGCTTTGGTGGGATTTAGGATGAATGTGGCTCACTCTCCCATGTGCTGAGTGTGTGCTTAGAGCAGAAATATGCAGTGCCTCACCGTGGCTTAAATCCCTGTTTTATTTTGTTGCCAAGCATGGGGAAAGGCCAGTGAGATCAGGCATGACTACTGACATCCTCAGCTTTCCTGTTACTGAAGCATCTGCATATTTTGTGGGGAACCAGATGCAAAGAATGTGGGAAATGAGGAAGAGGATAAATGTTGTTGCCCAGTGTTCAGGATTGTTCAACCAGTTTCCTTTAGTCTTCAGTCTGGGATGGTTCATCAGACATTTGGTGGCCATGTTATGCCCCACTTGGTTTTAGAAGGCTTTAAAACAAACTAATTTATGGAAGGAGCTGTGTTGCAGCTGGAGTCAGGCTATCTCTGTACAGTAATTCCAGCTGTTCTGGAATGAAATGAGAAACCAGGAATGGAAACAAGCAGACATCCAAAAAAGCCACAGCAGATACGACACCTCATATATGAAGCAC
This sequence comes from Hypocryptadius cinnamomeus, assembly GCA_013400635.1. NCBI lineage: Eukaryota > Metazoa > Chordata > Aves > Passeriformes > Zosteropidae > Hypocryptadius > Hypocryptadius cinnamomeus. Next base: position 156,049 of record VYZP01029733.1, read on the forward strand.
ATATACAGGATTTGTATAGACTAATGTTTTAGCAGTGAGTTTGGTCTATCCTGTGAAGGCTCTTGAGTTGTAATGTACAGGTTTTCATTTTGCAGTGTGTATATTGGACCAGAGTGATGTCACTATAGCAGTATTGACTTTGGAGCACCTCTGTGGATTTAGTAACAGCTGGGAGTATAGATCAGAGGCTAACATAGTATTGTCATCTGAGGTTCTCAAGCAACAACTAGGAGACTGAGTAAATCATAGAGTAGCCTTCTCTGTTGTTGTATTTCCTGCCTCCCTAAAACAATTCCACGTTGAACCTGTTCCTGGTACAACAGTGACTTTATGGTTAGCTCTAGGGGACTCAACACCTTATCCCTGCTGGTTTCCAGCCGTAACATTTTTCCATACTTTCTTTTGTGAGACATTGTTTCTAAGCAAACAGAGATTTTACTTCACATGTAGGAAGATATCCCTGTGTGAGTTCTTGTAAAGAAGAACAGAACAGCTCAAGTAAATGACACCCTGCAGTGGAAACCCATCCATTTCTGGGGAGGTTTGCTGTAGCATTCAGAGTGGGCTGTGAGTGATTGGGGTTGTTTCTGAACAGACACCACCAGTGATGTGAACCTCATCAGAAAGGACTGTTGGCAGTATAGACAGAGAGCAAAGGCAGGTATCAGGAGAGGTTGGTGGTGAACATGCATCCTCACAGATATGAAGCAGAAATAATGTTGAAAACTTGGGCCCTTTTTACAGATACACATTTCTTCCTAAGCTTTCTTTCCAAGCTCCCTACTCCTGATTTTTCCCAGAAGGATTTCTCTGAAACTCACATCCTATTTTTCTTGGACAGAGTTTTTTTTCCTGCTCCTCTTATGCTCTGCACAAGAGGCAGCTGTTCACTCCTCCTCAGTGATGAATATATACAAGGGTCAGTATACAGGGTCCAGAGCATTGTGATGACAGTGAGCAAGGCAGCTACACTGAGCTTTTGCTGATGAGAGTTTATTACTCATGGTTTCATATCAGCTCATATCTGCCTCAGCTGTTCTGCAGATGCCTTTCTTCCCCAGCACTGATTTTTCACTTGAATTGCAGAAGACTGCAATTCCTGAGCCAAGGTGTGTGGCTTTCCTCAGACCTGTGTGATTACCACTGGGTAGATCTAGATTGGCAGCTCAGGAGATTTGAGTGCAGGGAGAACCATGAGGACTCAAATTGTGGGGCTGCAGGAATTAATACAGAAGTCTACCTGACAAAAAGAAGCAACTTGGCAATTGCTGACCTGCATTTAGTTGGAGGTTTGTTGTGGGATATTAACACCCAGATGCATGCACATGTGTATAGACAAATACCAGCTGGGTAATTACACTTCTAGGGTTCTACCCACGTCCTCAGTGTTGGCTCATCATCCATGATATCTGCTCTTTTGTACCCCCTATTCATGACATTTAAAGTACTAACACTGAGGACTGACTCCTACAGCCTTCAGCTGAATATGTGCAATGACTTGTTTTTAACCAAAACATTATATTTGAGTGGCGTAATGTCAGCCTTTAGCACAAAGAATTCACCAGCGTGGTTGACAGCTTGAACGCTGTATTACCTTCCTTTTCTCTGGGGGTTACTGTGGATGAGCTGTTTCACACTGGTTTCCCCCATCAACCTGCTTGCCCCAGGCATGAGCAATTCAGGTGGCTCATTCTCTGGTGGAATCACTAAATCTTTCCCCTAGTGAAGAAGCCTGGACATCACTGTGTGCAAGAATGCCTCTGAACAGGCAGTGCTCATCATGCAGATGGAAAAACCAAACCTTGTTTGGGTTAATTAACATGCCCAAGTCCAAAGAGAAAGTGGTGTTGAAGTGGGGGAAGTGAACCCAGAGGTTTTGACACGCAGTGGTCTGTGCTTCCCCTGAAAAGGGGAAGTTGTAATGGCACCTGTAAGGTTTGCAGGGTTTTGTGTGAGGCCATCCAAACCGCCAAATCCAAATTTCAGCGAGTCTCTCTGTTTTCCTTTGTTCCTGCTTCACTGGCCTCTCAGAGAATCTCTCAGGGAAAGGGCCACATCTGTGTGTCCTCCTGGGAGCTGCTGGGCACCACTGGTAAGCCTAGGAGCTGGAATCCTGATGTCTTTCAGGTGATGCTTCAGAATGACATTGCCTCTCTGGCTGAGATGCCCAGGCACGGGGCAATGAGCAGAGCAAACAGGGTGGGTTGGAGTGTGTGTGTTTGCTCAGCAGAGCGCAGCTGCCTTGTCTGCTTGTTTCAGAGCACAAGGGAGAGGGGACAGCCAGCGGTCACCAGCCGCCTTTAGTAAAACATTTTCTCAATTAATCCTTTGGTTGTGTTGTTTATTAAGGGACAGTACTGCCCACACAGCATGTGAGTTTATCCCCTACCTTGTCTTAGTCAAAAGGCTAGGGCAGCCTGACAATGCAGCAAGACCAAAATTCCTCCTGTGGATGACACTGAAAGAGCAAACCTCAATAAAAGCTTTCAGTGTAGCTCAAGGCATAGCCAGTCCTGCTTGTTTGATCTCTCCCTGCTTTCCCTCTCTTGCCACCACAACACACATTAGTACTTGCTGATTCACAAGTGCACATATTCCCTCTCACTCTACATCTCTCTCTTGCATCGTCTAACAAACAAGGAGCTTGTACAACTGTCTGACTTCTGGTGAAAGCACTGAGCACTTTGCAGAGCTGACCTTCAGCATTTTCCTTGTTGCAGCACGAGCAGGTCTCGACTTAAAAGTGACAGGTCAAGACCAGGGCCAGATTAACATTGTGTTTGATGCTCTGTTGGTCCAGCAGTATTTGTCTTGGTTATATTGTTGTAGTAGTGGTAGTGAATTCCAGAAGTTCATTGCTATTTCTTTTCCTGTGTCTTCAGCATCCTGACCAGTAATGCCAGTTGTCCTTCCTTTTTTTATTTTTTCCCCAAACCAAGAGACTGTTAGACATACCCCCTTCTGCAATCTTGTGTTCTGGAAAGCCACTGCATATATCCATTACTCTCTTTATCTGGGTCATTTGCAGATCTGCTGGTGCCTTGTATATAGATCAGCCTCTTGAGAGACCTTGCTGTTTTCCCCACCACTGTATGAGCTGGTCCCAGTCTTTACTTTGGAGAGTTTTCTGTTGTCATTCAGTGTCTAGGGAGCTGCTGCCTTTCTTAAGCACCTTAGTTTACTTGTGCTGGGACACTGGCACTTGTTCAGCTGGGGCTGGTGATCTGTGTATGTTTGACATATTGTTTGCTCTTGTCACACCAAGTGTCCTCTAATTACACTGTCCTGAATGGGTGCCAGTAGGAAAAGGACAAGACATACAGCACAATATGAGATGGCAGAGAGGTTTTACTGGTGTGTGAGGGAAGATTTTATCCTGCGCTTTTAGCAAATGTTTGATATTCACAGGAACGTCCAAAGTGCTCTCCTCGTTCTCAGGAGCTGGGGCCCAGCTCCAAGCAGTTGCAAACAGCTCTCTCAGCCTTGCACAAAGCTCTGTGATGTGAACACATGGCTGTTTTCACACAGGTCCTCCCTGCACAGGAGTGGTGTCCTTAGTGCCAAATCACCTTTGAGCCACAAAGCACTTATTAATCCCACCAAAAGCTCTATGACTGACTGAGACAAATTCACCTTTGAAAATTGAACTAATGCAATGTGATGACTCAGAAACATCAAGGGATTTTTTTTATTTGTTTGTTTTGAGCCAAAAATGGCGTTGCCTGAGGTTTACCTAGGGTCAAGCTACAAACTGTAGAGCCAAATTTTGACTGTGCTGATCTTTGGAGCTTAGCTCATTATAGGAAAGCCAGTGCTTAACTGGGATACATAATCAGATTTGAATTTCACCTCAGAGCCAAGAACTGATCTCTAACTTCTACAGTTCTGCATTTTCTGTAAAGTACGTATTTATAGTCAATGTGACACTGCCACATGACTGGTAAACAAGCAAGTCCCAAAAGCAAACACTGTAAAATAGGAAACCTATGGACAGTATTTACATCATCAAAGTTTCCCTAAATATCTTCAGCTATTATCATTTATCTAATGTTGTCATCATCTTTTTTGTTTGTATGTTTTTTGTTTTTCTTAATTGACTTTGTACAGATTCCTTTTAACGTGAACTACACACCATGTTTTGCTGGTATTTTGTCAGGGAGAAATGGTCATCTGATTTGGAGGGAAATCCTGTTCAGGTGTGAAGATAAAACAAAGATTTGTGTAGTAGGTGCAAATTACATCTGTTTTCATCCTTTGTTTTAGTATGAATATAGCATTTGGGTGGGGAGAGCTGATGCTCCTTTCTAGTGCTAAACCAGTTGTTGATCCTCCTAAACGGAGTGAAAGTAGCAAAAATCCCCAGGAAAAGTAAAGAAGAATTTTTTGGGACATGTGCCATTTCAGACTGGGGAATGTAATTTTTGCTTTTCGTATCTTCATATGTGATCTTGCCAAAATTTCTAGCATACTCACACTGCTCTGACTTCATTGCTGCTTTACTTTTTTTGACTTGTGATCATCTCAGCTTTATTACTAACAACTAACCCCTTTCATCACTCTCTCTCTCTCTCTCTCTCTCTCTCTCTCTCTCTGTTTATTTAGAGATTGACCTTTTGAGTGTTTGCACTAACAGTTTCTCTTTGTGAATTGTTCAACCGCTGAAAATAAGTTCCAAGAAAGGGAATGCTATTTTTCTCTTGCATACTTGCAGCATTCAGAAGTTGTGCCTGTGCACCTGCTTTTCAAATGAAGTGCACCCAGCTGCTCTTGCCTGTTTTGGGATGCCCAGACCTTAGGAGACAGTACCCTGTAGTGAAAATTAACAATTGTGATTTGGCCTAGAGGGTGACACCAGTGATAACAAGGGGGTCAAGCACTTCTTTTTGCATCCCCTTTGAAAAGTTTCCTCTCAGGGATGCACAGTTTCTCCAGAGCTGCACACATGAATAGCATTTTTTACCATCTGCAGGGCTGGCTATGAGAAAGACTGCAGAACCTGCAGCATTTAGAAGAACAAAATAAATATTCTCTCTTTTTTTTTCCCTACAGCACCTGAGATGTAAATAAAAGGCAGAGAAATCTTGCATATGGAAGAGCCCACACATTTTCAGTTTTTTGTAATCCTTGGCTACAGACAGAAGTAAAATGTACATTTGTTAACAGCGAGGTCTTGGTCTGGCAGTCGTTCTAGAGGTTAATGTTTTGTCCTCTGAACCATTGATAGAATTTCCTATATGAAGAAATAGGAGGAGGAGGCAGAAAGTTTCATCGGCAAAAAGCAGAAACTCAGGTCAAAGTAGAGAAGCAAGGACTGAAAAAGCCCAAAGCCCTGTTTGCACCAGAGCAAAGCGAAGCTGAGGAATGGGAGACACAGAGAAAGCAGGACACTAAGGGTTGATGTCTACCACAAACTAAAGCAGCTTTGGAATGGTTATTGCATAGGACAGCACTTAGGAACCCCAGTGCTCAGAATTAGGCTAGAGTGACTGTGAGGGCTTTTGACAGAGCTCTAGGATGCATCTCCTCTGTTAAGTGTGAAACAAGAGAGAAACAAGAAACCACAGGGAAATGGCTGCACACCCCCTTGTCAAAAGCTTTGAGAAATCTTCCTGACTTTTGCTTTTCCAAACTTGACACTGTTATTCCTAAATCTGTTACATTACAAAACAGAGCACATGTGCAAGCTGCTGAATTGCTGTTTAATGAAGCATAGTTTCCTATTGCCTGTGAGACAGTTTTTACAGACATGAGGTTTGCACTTTGGTTTGGCTACTAGAGCCAAGCCCTGAGCTCGAGGGACTGCAGTGGTCTCAAGCAAGGGACAATCATTCTGTTATTTCTGCACCTCATTTAGCAACCCTGTTGAATTATCTAAGACTGACCAGATGAAAGCCAAGGTCAGATTCCACATCTTCAGCCCCAAGAAGAGCTATGAGAAGTTAATCTTCGTGGTATGTGGTGTCACCATTCAGCTGCACTGTCACCTGCAGTGTTCTAACCACATGGTGCAGGAAACAGCAATACATTGAAAAGAGAAAATATTCCGCTCCCATCACAGTCATTTCAGGCCCAAAGCTGGGTCTGGTCACGTCCTCTGGTGCATGAAAACTTTCACTGGCTGTGGGCTCTGGCATCTGCCTTGCACACAGGTTTCTCAATCTTCAATCTATTGGCTAAGAGCCACCTTTTTTTAAATCTTATGGGATTGCAGCTGGCGAGGTTTGTCATGCTGAAATATGTAAGTGCTGTGCCTTGCAGGCCCCTGTGATCCATCTGCAAGAGAGATTAACCTCCTAGGTGTCCCTTGCCTAATCCCTGAGCTCTGACATGGCCAGGCTGTTCTTCGGCCAGTAACTCATGCTGGTGCTGGTACCAATTTCGCAGTATCTCTGGGAAGCCTGTGAGGTTGTTGCCTTCCCCTTAAGTAATTTGCTCTGAAACTGCCCAAATGTCATGGATTAAGCCAAACCCAGCACACCAAAGCATACTGTCTTTCATCTTGATTACAGTAGGTTTGGCTTTGCTCACTGTATTTATACTTTTTTCTTCCTGATTATCTGGCTGTAGCTTGCACACCCAGCATCCATTATTTATTCACTTGTCTGCAGCTTCATTTGCTTCTTTGCTGTGGTCCTCACTCTTCTGCTTTTTACTACCACCTCTGTTCAGATGTCTGGGTGGAGTGTCATGACTGTGACCAGGGATACCACTTGTCACCCCTGGGTGTTTATCCTCAGCCTCACACATCCACCATCTTCTTTTGTCCTTGATGAGGATCCATCACTCCCTCCCTGTCACTGCTGTCCTGACAGCCATGCTTTGAGAGTTTGGTGCAAATCCAAGCAAATTAGGCAGAAACATTAAGGCCAAATGGATTTCTTTGGTTTTCAGGTCATGTTACAGGGACAGAATGAAGCATTTAGCACCCAACATGCCACTCATGTGCTGGAATCAAAATTTTAACAGTGTGGTCACCACCCTAACTCTGCTCCATCACAAGACAGCAACTCCATAATGCAGCATCCAAGCTGGGCAGCCTCTGCCCTGTCTGCTTTTTGGTGGTGTTACAAAAAGGATGTCTTGGAAATGGCAGTTGTGGTAGGCCAGCTCTGTGCATCTGTGACCTTTGTTAGGTACAGGGCATAATTTCCTAATTCTTGTGTTCTGCAGCAGTGGGAAATACTGGACAACTGGGGTAATGCTGACCAACAGTTATGGGAACATGGTGAGGACTCAGTGACTTTGTGGAAAGAGGCAGACACAGGAAGTAGAAATTATGTGTTGAGAGAGGGATGTAACTAATAGGTGCCTGCAGTTGTCTTCCCTTTTTGGCTACACTTTCCCTCTTGATTTCTAGCATGGAGAGGAGCAGGGAATGCTAGAAGTCTTTCCTGCTGACAGAGAGGTGCAGTTTGCGTGTCTCTCTGCCAAAAATGTACATTCTTGAGGGAGCAGCCAGGTGCCTTGGTGTCACCCATGATGCCTCAGTTCATTGAATCTTAGAAATGTAAAGTCTGGAGGGATGGAGACTCTCCATGGACACTATCCCATTCACATCAGAAAAGCAGGACTGAGCATATCTCAGGGATGATCTTCCAGATCTCCTGGCAAAGGCCATTGCTGGGTGGGAACCCCAGTGTTGCTACCAAATACCTGCTGGGCTCCTGACCTGAATTCTTGCTGGTGTGGTACTAAGAGGGTGCCCAGGCTTAGCCAATCCTGTCAAGGTGTTTCTTCCATAGCAAGTTTGATAGGAACAAATATGAGCCTGCCCCACATTGGGGGTGGTGAGCTGCTTTGGGGAGTGTATTTGAGAGGGTTTGAGACCTGAGCTGCCTTGTCTTCTCTGTTCCCCAAAACAAGGAAATCTTCATTTTTATTGCCAAAGCATGATTTTTTTTCCTTCAATATAAAATCAAGGCCTCAGGCCCAAGTGTTGCAAACACAAGGTAGCACCTGATCTTTCTCACTAGAAATAACTGTGCAGTGAGAGTATGATACTGCAGCTGTAACACATTGCAATCCCTCTTCTTATTCTTTCCTTTAAGGACAATTTTTTCTCTCTGGCACCCAGCATTACAAATACACATCTGTATTTGGCTGCTAAAGAAGCAGCCTGAGGTATGATTTTCCAGAGTACAATGCATTTGACCTCGGTAGGGGCTGAGGGGATGCAGCAGTTCAGAAAAGGTGACCTCTCATTTAGTGTTTACAGATGCATTTCAAAGCTTGACTTCAGGCACGTGAGTTTGAAAATGTTTGACCTAAAGTCCTTTTTCCTTTTTTGGTTTACTGCCAGCTCTTATCTGGTCATTACTGTAGCAGGTCACCACATTATCCCTTACTAGCAGCTATCAGTAAGTGTCAATTCCCAGCAAATGAATTCAGCAACTTGACAATATTTTTTTATGATGTCTATTTAAAGATGACAAAAATCATAAATCTTGTAGGCTTGTCACTGAGAGTTTTTATTGAGTTTGTTGATGAAACAACTTCACAGCTCAGCTGAAGAGGAACTGCAGGGTATGAAGAAGCAAAAGACTTTTGATAGTGTGCAGTAGTCCAAGAAATTGAAGATAGAAACCAAGTTGCTGGCATTCTGTCCTTATTCCTTCTTCCTGGTCAGAGCAGGAGCTTCTCTTCACATCCCTGAGAGAGGCAGGGCATTTTCCAGTCCATCTGGGAAAGAGGCCAATCACCACGTGAAGCAGGGGCTGTTTTTAACCACGGGAGTTAGAGAAGGAGAATTAAGACCTGGAGGGTGGCAGTTGGGGCGAGCGTCACCTCCCTGAGTGCAGCAGTGTTTCCTTCTCTCCTTCACATCCTGCAGTGGAAAGTTCCATTGCAATACTGTTGTTTTACAACTACAAATTTTATTTGCTGAGGAAAGTTTGAATCTTGTGGACATTTAGATAACAGCCCATAAAGTCTCCTCCATAAATCTGTTTGGTGAATTCCCTGGTTGCCATTTGCATTCTCATCCTCTGTGCAGGCCAGTGGCTCTCATTGACACTTACTTTATTCTGCAGTCAACAAATTGACTGGCAGAGTTTACGGAGTAATTGCAGTATTATGCAACAAGTGGGAAGGTTTATGGTTTTCTGTAAAAGGAAGATATAATTGTAACAACAAATATAACTGCTTTAGCAACCCCCTGACACCAGGTTGGTCCATAAAATTCCAAAATTGGATTGAAAATAGTATCTAAAAAGTGTGTCTCGGGAATAAACTTCTTTTTAACGGAGAGGAATGGATTTTAACTGTTTTTAACTGTTGAAGTTATTTTAGGTATCATTTTGTATTCTTGAAAAGCAGGGATTTGCTCATCCTCCAAGCTTCAGCAGACTGAAGTTACTTAAAACTGTGGCATAGTGCTTCTGCAGTTGTATGTTTATCAAAGTTAATGTATTAAATGTAGTATTAATGTCTTTTGCTATAACAATAGTTATCTGGCGTATCTTTTTCCACTGTTCATTCAGTGGAACAGTCAGTCTTGCATTACCCATCAAAAAAGCCCCATTCTGCAGAGATAAAATCAGACTGTGAAGTAAATCCAAACTAGGTTGTGCTGGTCTCTGAAGAGAAATTATATTTTTAAAACCTGGCCTTGGCTAAGCTCCCACTGACTTTGACTGAGCCAAAATTTAACCTATGATATAGTAAGCACCATTCTTTTTCCCTTAAGTGAAATTGAGTCACATCAGAGGTCTTTTAAGCATCCTTGTATGTTTCAATCTCCCTGCAGATACTTGACCAGCACTCCCATAAAACATGCATGCACTTAGTCAAAAAACCAGCAGCACTGACATGTCCGTGTCTGGAGTGCACAGCTTTCCTTTCCTCTTTGCCATGCTGTCTCAGAGGATCCCAGCTCCACTTCCTGAATGCTCTTGTCATCTGAGCTGAGTTTGGAAATGCAGCCCCAAGGTGAAATCTCCTGCACTGGTATTAGGCCCAAAGACAAGTGACTCCATCTTCTAAACACTGCTGTTGTAGCACTTCCAACTTGCTTCATAAATTGCCCAGAATCATGACCTATGTGCTTTACAGGTAGATGTGTGTTTTTATAGCTGTACTATATTTGTGTATATTGTGTGTATTATACATATGTGTACTATATACCTGGGATTATATTTTTGAAATCTTGGTCTTGTTCTCGCACTAACTCTTTTCTCTAGAGTATCCAAAGCAGAGCATGGAGAGGATATATTAAAAAAGTTTCAGGCTGAGGGAGTGGAATTGGGATGTTGCAAGCTTGTCCAAGGGAAAGAAGTAATGTAAGTTTAGTGTAAAGCATAAGCCTTTACTACATTTGCACGTGGTTTTGGAATTGCCAATTTCTCAGTTGGATTATTTTAGACTACTGAGCAAAACTACAAAGCCTTTTTTGTGTCATTGCTAAAGGGTGTCAGGAAACTAATTGCCACAGCAGAGAGTCCTGAACTCTAACCCTTGGCCTGAGAGCTGCAGTAGGTTCTGTCCAGTGTGTGGCACAGCACAGAGCAGCACAGTGTAGACTGCTGTCCTGTTCTGGTTATCAGGTGCACTAACAATGTGTTCAGCAGATTTCTCTCTACTCTTGCCTATTTAAAAATGCCTTTTTAATAACTGAAGGCTTAATGCTAAACTTCCAAACTTCTAATGTTGTTTGTACAACAAACAAATCAGACGTATTTTGACAAGCCCTGAATCTTTGTCAGGTGCCATTACCTTGTTTTATAACAGCGCTGGACTTTCAGGAATTGCAGTAAATAAATGAATGAAATTAAAGCCCTGTGGTGAACTTCAACCAGGGCAGTGGATCCACTGGAGGCTGTCTGCCTGCTGCAGAACATCACTTCATCTTCTCTGATGAATCACCACATTGTGTGCAGCATTAATAAACAAGTGCCAGAGAGAAAACAAGGTGTTATCTAAATGTAATGAACTCCTGAACTGACTGGAGAAGGTGACATGCTGACAAGAAGTCATCCACTACGAAGCAAGATCGGCCCCCTCACCTCTGGAGCCCAGTGATAGGTATCACAAAGCCACTGTTATCTGAACAATTATCTGTGGAGCCAGTCCTGCATGGTTGCCCCATTAACATTTCATGTGCAAAGAGATGAAGCTGTGAATGCTTAAAAGTCTCCCAGTGGCTGAACTGCAAAGCTTTTATATTTCCTTTATTTGAAGACTTAGCACACAGGCATGTGCATGCACATAATATTCAGCCTGGAGATTTCAAGCTGTTAGGTAAATGAAATGTTTCAATGACAACTTTTTTGGATTTTGTCACTAGATACTGTTAGCCTTTAGTAAATTAGGAATAAATACTTGCAAAGAGAGTTTCATTTTTCTTTAGCACTGTTTTCTGGTGGCAGCTGGACAGATAATGCAGCCACATAGTGAAACTTCTTTATAAAGAAGTGCAAGTACAAGCTCTTCTGAGGCTTGCAGGCAAACCCCTGCAGCTTCATAGCAGTAGTCAGCAATATTTCAAACAGTGAGAAGATAATGGTCACTTTGAAATGTAAGAAATGGATTTGGATGGTGAATTTCGAAACCAAGCGCTGATCCAACAATTGTGACCACATCTGATTGCAGCAGTCATGCTGAAGGGGGGCCTGAGTCATAGTCACACTTGAAGCCTTTGTGCATCACTCTGGTTGTAAAAAATGGGTTTGAAGTGGGGGTTAACTGATCTGCACCTGCCCCATGCAGGAGCTGTTAAAAAAAAGGTGTAGGGCAAATGTGAACCAGGCATCTTGTGGATGGAAGAATGATTTTTTCAGTTTATGGGGACTTACAGAATTTTCCTCTCTTGCAAGTAGGTGGATGTGGTTGTCTCCACTATTATTCTACCCACCTTGAAAAGAGTGGGCTGCTCAGATTGTCTGAGGGTGTTTGGTACTTTTTTTATATCCCAGTTCTTTTGAGATGTCCAACAGTGAGATGTGTCAGTGTCTTCAGCAAATGTTGGGTTAGGTTTTTGAATGTGATTTAAGATACTGTGAGCTGCTAATTAACTTAATTTTTTAGTCTGTCCTGCCGTCTTCTCAACCCAGATGTTCTGCTTAAACCCAGAGAAGGGGAAAGTGCATCTGCCCAATGTGCCTTTAGGTGAGAGATTTGCAAAAAAACGTAATGCAGGCTGCAAAATGTAGAGAAGTCTGAAAAGTCAGATTGTGTCTCTGGTTTTTCTCATGCATTCCCTGGCATGGACAAGTCTCTAAAAGCATGTATTTTCTAAAATGCCCCATTTCCCTTTCACCCTCTGTAATGCTCCTGCTTCTGTCCAGCCAGCATGAGTTGAGCTGTGGAGTTCAATTGCTTTGTGAATTAATTACAGGGGCGAAATCTGCTAAAGGGAGAGAGATGAGGGGATGCAGTCACAAGAGCCCTGTGGCTCACATGTCGCTGCTGCTGCCACTGCTCTTTCAGCATTGGACAGAGCTCTGCGGGGCTGCCACAGCACAGCAAACGCCCCAGCTGCCCTCGGCAGCAGCAGGGCTTCCAGAGGGGCTTCCAGAGCTGTGCAGCCTCAGGCCGTCCCAGCAGGGCTTCCAGGGCTGTGCAGCCTCGGGCCATCCTTCCTGAACTCCAAAGGTTTTGCCACAGTTCCTAGCAGCATCAGCAGAAAGCATAAGGAGCTCAGTACCTTCTTTGGGCAAAAGATTTCATGGGATTTAGTTTTGGCTGGATGGGTATTGTGTGTGCGTCTTTGATGGTATTGCAGATAACCTAGTGGAAACGTAAAGATTCACTTATAAACCAGTATAAAAATAATACTGGCCATCTGTTTAATTAGTCTTGGTCTGTCTTGTAACAGTTCATTGACCATCTGTTACTGTGGCGTAGAGATAGACATTGTGAATCCACTTGACTGTGTGGATTTCAGACTTCAGTTTATTTTTGGTTGCTGGTACGTATGGACCCTGTTCTGTTACTCTTGATGTGTTTGTTCACAAGGACTAAGTTCTTAGCATTAATTTCCCTGGGAGGAGTATTTCAGAATGGGGGAAGAAGGGGAAGAAAAGTAATTAATTTTCTACTTCAATAATCATAAATAATTTTTCTAATTTGGATCCCATGTCACTGTCTTTTCCCCAGCAAGCTATGTGGATGGATGAAGCAGCCAGGGGAGAGTGGCAATCCAGATGTGAGCTATCTGATTAATGAAGTCACTGTCAGGCATGCATAGTAAAACTCAGACAAAATGAATCATTCCAGGGTTTTCTTATCAGTGTTTCTGCTGTCTCCCCTCTTTCACATGGTGTTAAAGGCTGGGCAGGGTGTCTGGGCCCTGCCACAGTGCTCCTTAGTCACCACATCCAGCAGGTGTCAGATAAATTAGAATGGTACTTAGCTGTCTGGATGCATTTGCAGGGCCTGCTTGTGGGACATGCTCTTGGTTTTAGCAGTGATGCTTTCGGTTTTATTAGTGGTGCTTTTAGTAGCCCAAGTTAAAGTAGTCTCTGCACCAGGCAAAGATCAGGAGGAAGTGTTTCCTTTCCAGGGGCAGCCAATGTTATGAAAAAGAGCTGATGTTAGGTTGGGCTTGTTCATGCTTGCAGATCACCATTTGTTGCCTCATCTGTGGTGTTTTATTGACCCTTACTGAGTTCAGTCTTGGTGAAAAGCATTGGAAGAAGATTTTTCCTAAGATCATAATGTTGTTTCCTGTGGACAGCTTCCCGGCAGAGGCTTCATGGTTCGGCAGAGTTGGAAGGGGTGCTGGCTTTTCTTACTGCTTCTTTTTTACAAGAGAATGAAAATTCATGTCTGTAGTACTCCTGCCTCTGGGTGACATGAGGTGGAAGTGAAACTTCCTCAGCCTAACAAGATATGAGCCAGGCAGCTGCTAGGCAATTAAGCAAAATGTTGACACAGTCTCCATTCCTTTGACGGAAGAGTTTTAGAATGGCTGTGCAGGTGACGCAGGAACATTCCAGGAGTTGGTCTGTACTTGTTCCTATTGCTCATGAAATCCTTTGTGCTTTCTTTCTAAGTTAGCCTATTTAGACAAGCAGCAACATTCATTCAGGCATCACCTAGCACTCTAAAAGAATCAAGTTCAGCTCTAGATCAGCTATAAGCCATCACAACTCCTCTTGTCAGGAAATCCTTCTAGCACACACGAATGCTGTGGGGAAAAATACAGCCACAATAAAGGAGGCACAACCTGAACGTGGAGACAGAGTAGTGTTCCAGCAAACTGCAGTTTCCAGACTGGGAGAAGCATTTCAAAATCCCACCAAGACCCACAGGTCACTGTGCAAAGAAGTAAGTTCCTATGCAGTGAGGAGAAGCAACCAAATCCCCTCTCATTGGAAATCAACAGCACTTCTCTGTGTGTAACTATGGCAGAACATGTAGGCAAAACAGGATTATGGTTCTGCATTAGTTATCAGCTAATTAGCCCCTTGTTTTTAGACAAGGCCCACTTTATAAAAATCAGGTGAAAGGACTTCTTACATCTATTACTTTACCAAAGCTTTGTTAACACCTCACCACCTTTAATCTCTCACCATTCTTATTTGTATTTAGTAATCTATCTGAATTAGAAGTGGTGTGACCCATTCTCTGCTGAGGCCAGACTGCCAGCTTAAAGAAATTACTGAAACGAAGCGCCAAAGTAATGTAAGGACAAATGTCTCCCTGTACAGATTGGCATGAACACTGGAGGCAGCATTTGAGCGTAATATTGACTAATTATTTAACCATGAGTGGCAGCTTTGAACATTGTGTTCTTTTTGCTTCGCTTCCCACATTTACTGTGAATCCTAATTACGAAGGGAACAAGTATTCCTTCTCAGGTCGCTGGAAACACAGCAGCCAGCTTTGGGAGAGTGCATGGGATGCAAAGCGGAGGCAGCCGTGAACTGTGCATCAGCTAGTTCTCGTACTACAGCTAGTACTATGTGCTAGCACTAGTACTCACTGAGCAGACAGAGCAGGTGTTGGCGGGGATCTGGTCTGAAAATTCAAAAGCTGCTGATAAGAGAAAAAATAGATCATGGACTAAAAATGCATAATTGGAAATGAGCCGTTTAGATTATTAGCAACGTGGTTTTTTTTTTCCCTGCTCCCATTTTAGAAGGCTTGGCTTTTTAATGATTCTTTCTGTGATGTTAACAAGAAGTGTCCCTAGTTGGATGGTTTTCAGTAGAGGTTGTGTGTGTCATGAGATCTGACCCCTAAAAGAGGAATGTAAGCTTTTGGCATTAACTTTGTGCAAAATATCTCTGCCATAGATGGAAACTTATCTGTATTTAAAGGAATATGCATGTACAGTAAATAGCTGGATTCCCTGAATGAGAAGAGACAACTGACAGTTGCTTGAGAAGGCAGATGGTTATCTTATTCTTTCCCTTGATACTGTCTTTTGGTCTCCTAACCTATGAGGTGAAAAATTAGACTTCAGCTCTCAAAGAACTGAGGCAATAAACATAGCAGTAAGGTGGGAATTAATGTTTTGTGCTGCACTGAAATTTGTGACACCCTGAGCAATTAGACAAATACCTGATAAGAAAATTGATCCTATTTTTTCTGAAGCCCCTAGAGAAAAGGACTGTCTCTTCAGGTGTGTTTGTGTACAGTCAGGTCAGACTTGTGACTTGGACCTCAGTGGAGACTGTCCCCCATAGGCTCCCAGGAATAACCTCTCCAAGTGCCGAATTAGGCTTGATGTCTCAGCTTTTAATTGAAAACTATGCCAATGACATGGCCTTATGCCTTGCCTCTGTCCCTTGGAGAAAGCCTGTCTTCATTGTAGGATTTCTTGGGTTCAGAGAACATGATTTTAGCTCAGCTCAGAGATCAGCTATGACTCTTTGAAGTCTGTGTGTCCTCTCTGGCTGCGTGCGCATTACTGGGCTCTCCAAGGACACGCGTCTGCCGCAGCTCGTTGTGCACCTGCCAGCTCAGCCTCTCTATGGCTTGTTGGGTTTCTCTTCCATAAGCAAAAAGTCACCTGGAAGACTTTGCTTGACCCTCAGGCTCATTCAGAGTTGTGGGAGGCACCTGGAAGACAGCGAGGGCCTCAGAGGTGGAACGAGGCGTGCTGGATTGCTGTCCATGCTCCAGCTTCCCTCAGCAAGCCTGCCTGCACACACCTCTGCTTTTGTGGCAGATTGGCACAGGAGTTGTGGCAAGCTGAGGACACCACTGGCTAAAAGATCACATTGCTACTGCCTTGAGGTGTATTCTTGGAGGCGGGAGTCATGTGCAGTGTAAATATATCCTCTTGCTCTTTCATCTGGGGTCAGATGATGCCAGGCTATTATATTAAATGCTCTGTTGCAGTATGTACTCTATGGATGACTTTGTGAATGCTACTTTTTTCCACAATAAATTAGTTGGAAATCCCCTACCCTTAGACCATGGTGTTAGTACCAGTCACAACCCTTTGTTTCCATTAAGCTTGATTAAGTTAGCTACGATTGCTACTTGCTTATTTTCCTCTGTGAGAAACCTAGTGCCTGTCTTTCTTGGAAGTGCCCAATAGATGATTTTAGCTGCAGAGGTTATTGAGATATGCCAAGACCAAGATGTCTAGGTTGGCCTTGAGCATTTGTCTCTGTATTACTGGAAAATTTATTTGTGATGTAAAATGATTGCCAAAAGCCCATTAGATAACTTGATGTCCTCTGTTCCTTCCTATTTCCAAAGTCTGCTGCAGGGCTCTGATTCCAAATGCACTTTTAATAAACTTGCAATTGCATTGCTTGTTTTAATTTAAGGTACCATTTCTGCAAACACAGAGTTGTACCACTTTGTTTTTGCACTTGATACTGAGTTGGTTGTGAATATTAATTAAGGGCCATTAGCAGAGCAAGTGCAGAGCAGTGCAAAATCTGACTGAGCACATGTGCTGTGCTGCAGTCTGCAGTGTTCTGTGTTGTACCATTTTTTGATGAGATTTGAAAAATTACAAGTGAAAACATACTCTTCCCTTGTTAGCCACTATTATTAGAACCATATGGTTTGAACTGAAGAGTAAGATGTGCCTGACATGTATCAACCTAGCATGTGTCTGCAGGTGAATATAGTTTTTGAAATGTAGATTAAAGGGGAAATGAAGGTGCGATAGTAGCATTCACACAATTTCTCTAGGAGATGCTGGCACTATTTCTCATTTTTAAGGTCTTTCTCCGGGGTCTGTGGAGTATGACACAGAGGTGCAAGGCAATTGCTTGATAGGAATGCTGATATACAGACATGCATTTGCATTCAGCTTTTTGTATTCCCTCATAAAATGAGAACTCATCCTTGTTTGTGGAGAAGTTGACACGTGATACATAACATGACTCCATGGAAGATATTTGCATATTGGTGTGCTGCTGCTGTGCTGCTGAGCAAAGTTCAAGATGAGACCTTGACCATCCTTGCCTGGCCTGTCATGAGATAAGAAGAGATCATGCTGTCACACTGTGTAAGAGACTCTGTTCTTAGGAAGAAACATAAATCCTCCTATCTCAAAGTCTAATTACAAATTACCTGGAGTGAAGAAGAAATTAGTCTTTTGACACAATATTTAGTATTTTATTGTTTTATATTTCTTGGATTTTTTTACCCCTTCATTGTCAGGTGATGGTTCTTCTCAAAGATGCAACCCTGCAATGGGTAGAAATTGCAGCTCTGGTCTGCCCTGGGGAACGTGTGAATTTCCACTTGTCCAAGGAGTTTTATGAGTACAAGCGTTGTGGACACCCCAGATTTGTGGTGTGCTGTTACTAGGACAATGAAATGGTTCTTCCTCTGTCTCCAGAATTAATGTGTCTGATAGGTCAAACACATACTTTATTTTATTCCTTCTTGGGATAAAGGGGTTTATTAAGTAATCTCTCAAAGTCACTTCCAAATCTTTTCTCTCTTGTTATTTCTTAGTTGCACAAGCTTGTTAGGTGTCTCCTCTCTGCTGCTTTTAGGGTTTAATTAACTCCCTGTTGATATTGAAGGGCATTTGTCCAGGCCTGCAGCCTCGGTGTGTGAGTACAAGTCCAGGGAACCAGCCACTGCTCTGCTGTCCCACTATCTCCTCATGCAGACAGGGATTCCAAGCAGCATCCTGGGGTGAATGATATCCCACTTCCTATTGGCATATTTCACCCAGCTGCCATCACAGGAGAGCCTCATCGATCCAACAGCAGCCACCACTAGCCTAGCATCAACGAGTAGCTAAAAATAATGCACAGTGGAAAAAAACCACCTAACATCTAAATATAAATCTCTAATGCCTCAGTAGGGAGCATTGCATTTCCTAATCCTTTAGTTGAATTGTTTAAAGATTGATTAATACAGGAAAGCCTTATGTTTCCACCTTGATCACTGGTCTCTCCTTCTCTCAGCTCTTTTTTAAGAAGACAGAAATTACTTTTCTCTTCCCTCCCAGTTCTCTGGTAGCTCTTCCTTTGTTTGTGTGCCCTTTTCCATAAGCCCTGCTGGTCACTGGAGCAGTGGGAGCACCATGCAGCGCCCAGCCACATTTGCAGAAATGTGCTGGCTCCTGCAGCCGCCTCCCAAGGAGGAGCAGGTTAGGGGAAGTGAAGGGGTCCAGGGGACACAGTGTGACACTCAGGGCACCAGTCTTGCCATCTGCAAGCTGACACAGCTCCCACAAACTCAGCTTGTTGAGTTGTGCCACCTGGGCTTGCCACCCACCCTTAACAGTAGCACAGGTGGAATGAAATAACACACAGACATGGAGAAGATGGAGAATGGATTTTTTTCCCAACCCGTCAGCTGGCTGCCTTTGAAAATCAAAGGCTAGAGCGATTTCTTTCCTCGGGAACACATGCCAAGCAATCGTGCTCCATTGTTGCTGGCAGATTTGTTTTTGCACACTTCAGACGGGAAGAGCGGCACTCTCGGGGTGAAGATGCTGGCACAGTGCGAGCGAGATGGAAAGAGAGGAAAGAGCCAGCGAGGAAATCTGCAGGGCTTTGCCACGTTCCCTAGCAACCCGTGCCCTCAGAACCGCTTCCAGTGGCTCCTCTTCATCAGCACAGCTGCATGCGCTGTGCGAGCCTCGCCATGGTCTGGCTGCCGCTATTTTGGGTGTAAAACACGAAGCGTGTGATTGCAGCGCTGTCATGGGCATAAGGGCTTTGGATTGCTCTCTTGCACAGATGGGAGCAATTCACAAGGAGCGTTGGGAGAGTGACTTTCTGTTCTTGCTGGAATGTTGTCTGGTACCAGCTAGTAAATACTGTCTTGTGGCATAAAGACTTTGTGATGAGTAGGTTAGATAGCTCCCCTACCATTTGTTTTCCCCAGAAGGTGGTATTGCAGGGAGAGCTGGCATCAGTGTTTCTGGAGTAGCTTCTTTCCTTCAATCCTCTGCGGACACACGTGGGTTTTTGCACAACAGACGTGTGGAGCATTTTGCAGTCTGGGGCACCTATGATGATTTTCTGAATGCTTTTTGCCTGCCATTTCCATGCTCCTGGCCAGACTCACTGCATCCTGTCTAGCTTCTGGGAGGTTTTAATAGAGATTCAGCACCAAGTGCCAGATGGGCATTCCTGAGGACTAGGACAAAAGAAGCCGGCTGTTTGTCTAACACAAATATTTACTGCCCATACAGTGGGTGCTCTGAATGTGCTGCCTCATGCACCTGGAGTCAAAGCTGGAGATACAGCATTTTGGAGATGGTAAAAGCAGGGCAGGGCCTGCTTAGGACCCAGCTTCTTTGTCTTACCATTGCTGAACAAACTTTCCTTGATTTAGTGTTTGGACAAAACCACCAAGTAACTTAACACTGCATATGAGCTTCCTTTCCTGTAAGAAGCTTCAGCCCTGAAGATGATCCATAGGGCTTTCAGCTGGCTTTGCTCAACTCCGTTGCAGAATATGTCACAACTGCTATCACAATCACAGAAGCATAAACAGTAAAGCTGGAACAGACTTGAAGATCTGTCTGCTGCTCAGAGACAGGATCAACTCTGCCTAAGCTATTCTTCACAAATATTTGTTTGTTCCTACTCTGAAAAGCCTCAGTGATGAAAATCACAGACTCTCCCCAGGCAATCCCTTCCAGCACTTTGCTGGCCTCTCTTTCTCATCTTCTGTGTCGCAAATCCTCTAAAGTGTGTGAGTGATTTTCAGATGAGGGTCAAAGGGAGGCGGTCTGAGTCCCTTATTTAATAGTGTAAAACTAATGCAAAAGGGCAGAAAGGGAGCATGGAGAGAATACTTTGTATTGAGGGAAAGAAGAGGAAGGAGTCTGTAAAGTGTTTGATGTTCTCAATTGTTTTTCTAGACATGCTGTTGAAATTTGCATGGCTCTTAGGAACAAGTGTAGATGAGGAAGGAGGTGGAGGAGGCATGCTTGCTCTGAATGTCCTCTAAAAGAGGGAGCCAGCTCCTCAAAAGGAGCCAGGAGAGAGGAGGCTCTGAAAAACGTGTTAGCTTGAGCTGGGAGTTGGTAACAGGAACCCATGAAAGCCAGTCTGACACATCCCCCAGAGATGGGGACAGAGACTTTTAACTTATTTTTAAGTAAACCCTGGAGTGTCACCTGCAAGGAAGCTGGCTTCAATCACCCATATCCTCAGAGGGTGGGGTCTTTGTCTGTGGTGCTCACTCTTGGTCTGGCCCTCTAGAAGCCAGTTTTCTCCCCGTGTCATTTGTTCTGTGAGAGACAAATGCAGCTGAGGGCTCAGGGGGCTGCAGTTAGTCTGGTATGGGTTTGGACAGCCTTGTTGACTCAAATAGTGCCTCTCAACCAGCCAATGTACACCTGAGTACACTGCTCACTTTGGCATGTTGAGCTAGATTCTCCACTGCTGTGTAAATCAGCGAGTTCCCTGGGCAACTCTGATTTGCACCATCTGAATGCCTAGCCCATTCTTTTCAAGTAAATTCAGCAAAATTATATGTATACACCTTTGTTTTTCCACTTTAGCCTTTGCTCAGTCAACCTGCAAGCTTCTCAGTCATTAAAATATAGGAGGCTGCTGCTGTTGTGGCTGAACAGGACACGAAAATGGTTCATGGACGAGATGATCTTTCCTATACATCAGAATGGTCCAGGCACAGTGTTGTGTACAGACACAGCCCTCAGCTTCCTCAGCTCTAATTGCACATGCCACCACCTCTGCCAGTTCACTTCATTCTCCACAAAGTACCGCTCGACCAATTAGTGAGATAAGCCTGTCTCCAGCCCAGGATGGATGTGGACAGCCTTCTTAGCTGCATCTCTGTACATGGAGGAATGTTTTGACAACTAAACATGGATCTTGTTGAGCTGTCAGTTTGACTCACTCTCCCAAGTGTCTCATTTATTGAGCCATCAGGCTCTTCCTGACCTCCTCAGAGTCAGTCCCAGCCTCACACAAAAGATGGCACAGAAATACAGCTTGAGCGTGGCCTTCTGAACAGGGTGAGTTTCTTAAAGCATTTGATGCCTTGAACAGTGTAGATCATTAGGTCTGTATGTCAGTACAGTGACTGTGCCCTCAGGATGACAGCAGCCTTAGAGGCTGCAGCTGGGGAAGTTAGATTCCCTTCCTTAGTGCACAGCCTGGTTTGACTGTCAAGATCCTGGGGCTTTTTGAGAGGCTGATGGGAAAGCAGAGGATGAAGAAAAGTAGTAGAAAAGCTCTGAATCTAGGGAATCCCATATTCCCTTCTGGCTCCAGCGTCAAGCAGAATTCCTTCTCCTTTGTCCTTTATTCCATAGGATATAATGGGTTGTGTAGCACACAGCACAGTCCCCACAGCACAAGTCCCTATGCATTTACCATCTTAAGCATCATGGCCATAAAAGTAATTTTCCATTTGTCTGGAAAGCATGCCTGTGGCAAATGTGGCATCACACACTGTATGTGGCAGGGGAAGTGGAAAGAAGGATCATGTGACATTGAAACCCCATATGCAACTTCCAGGAGGGAATCAAAAGTGACACTGAGGGTGTAGTGCTCTGCCCTGGGTCTCTATTGTCCCATCAAAAACGCACACACACACACACACGTGTGTGTGTGTCTGGAAGCATCTGACCAATCCCGTAGACTGAAACTGCTGGGTTTTGTTAGCATTGGATAGTTCATGTAGAAAGGAAATTATTCACTAAAATCAGGTGACACTGATGCCTCTCCTTTGGTCTTGCTTTTGTGCTTGCTCTCTGCTCTGAGGATGCTATTACCTTCCATTTCATACAACTCATTTGCACATTGGTCTTCCCTAAGCCACTCTTCCTCTGGTGGGTGCCTATCTCCATGTGCCCTCTCTTCCTGGACTCTTGCCATCTCTGGAATCTCCTAGCTGGGCTGTACTTTCTTCTCCATTCTCTCTGCCTCACTCCATCCTCCGCTTTGATGCTGGGCTCTGGCTCAAATCACTTACAGCATGCTGCCTTCTGAGTGGTTTTCCCCTATTCCTACCAGCGCTTCTCTCTTGCCTTTGTAGTTCTGCCTTTTTTAGTTGCTGTATTTGTGTTGCTAAATGCTAATTTGCTCTTTCCCCTGCCTCCCTCCCCACGTTGCCAGAGCCCTCATTCCAGAGCTGACCTTCACCTCTCTGCTCCTGGGGCTCTTCCCCAACAAGGGCCATCTCCTGCCCTCTGCACAAGCAGAATTCATAGTATCTGCAACAGGAATAGAACAGCCAACTCGCTCCTGTTCCAGCAGGTTGAAAGGAAAAGGTTGAGACCCTTTGCATATTGAATAGCCATGGTGAAACTTCCTGCAGCATTTTTTGATAGCCCGTAATCCCTGCTTCTTTAGCTCCCTGCCACAATTTGGCCACCAGTTGTGATGTGCTGGGTCTTCATCCTGCAGTGCTCTCTAAGGAAAAATCATTCCTCTTCTCTTGCTGCCTTTTCTCAGCTCCCCTCCCGTGTGATTGTGGGAAATTCCTGAGCAGGTACCGTTTTTCAAGGGAGACTTGGAGCTTTTATTTGAGTAATACTTTACTGCCCTGGACTCTATTACAGGAGAATTATGACTTTGCTGAGAAATTTCTACTGCTGTGAGCCAAATGAGAGATCATTTTTGTAAGTACATTGGGTGAAATAAATTATAATCTAGATGGCGGGCATTTACCCTGGCCTTTTTCTTCCAAGTGCAGGATAGAATTTGGCACTGCTTTGTTCTGAAAATATTATTTCTGATTATCTGAGGCAATTGATAGTGAAACGTGTACAAGTCTCTTCTAAAGCAGCAGTGCTTGGGCTATCAAGATGACACTCACTTGAGGCTGCAGCCCTTTACTCTTTCCTCCTTCTTTTCTTGTGTATTACTCCCTCTGCTCCTGATGGCCCTGTTTAATTTCACCACCTCTCTCCTTACTGCCAGTGTGTCCTGTCCTCTGCTGATGTTGCTCAGCATCACAGTAGCACCTGAAAGTGCAGGTAATGCCTTGTGGGTGCAGCTGCACTGGGAGCTGTCTGCCAAACCCTTCCCCAGACTCTCCTGTGAGCAAGCAGCACGAGGTCTGTGCACAAACTGCCTGCTTTTGGTGGGGACCTCCATATAATGGAAGGTGAAAGGTTCTCTAAGTGTTTAATCACCAGTGATGACCAACTCCAGCCTGGTAATTTTGTGAAGAGGCTCTTGTCCTTGTTTGGGCTGGAGATAGATAGGCCAGGGCTTGGTGGTGGCAATGTGGTCTGCTCAACACTGATGGGCCAGGCAATTGCTCCTCATGAATTAAATACACGTGTTTGCAAATGGTACTTGACGTGATGTTAGATTACTGAGCTGAGATCCAGGCGACCTACAGATATCTGCAAAGGGCTCTTCATGAGGAGAATTAGTTGTTTTAAGTGCAGTAAAGCTTCAGTCTCTTAAAGGTCAATAAAGCAATTCAGCAACAAAACCATCCATATAGATGGTATATAGAGATGCTTTAATTGAGGTAGAGATGAGGTGAACTCTGATCTCTACTGCTTACGTATTGTCTTGAGCTGTGTCAGTATCCTTTAAATAATCTTCTCTACAGTCTTTTACCACAAGACCTAGAGGTGCAAGCAAATGAGGTCTCCCTGTGACTTCGATAAGTAGCAGTCTTCTCATTATTATTTGAAAGTTCTCTTTTCTCTTGCATCACTGGAAAAGGTGTCACTTGGAAAATTTTTTGTCACCCTTGAAGCACACCTTGGCCAAGAGGTGAGTACAATAAGGTGGCCTCAACAGAATCCAGATGTCTCTTAAGTTTCTGACTCCTTTTCCCTGACTCAGTTACCTGAGAGACTCAAAGTGAAATGAAGGATCGTACTCAGTGCTTACGCTCTCTGACATGTTTGGAGCTCCCTATCTTCTTTCCAGAGGAACTTGTGCCCATTTTGTTAAAAGGGGTTGGCACCCTCCAGTAACCTCTTCAAGAAACATGGCCTGTGCAAAGTTAAAGGAAAAACAGGAAAGCTCTTAGAATGAAAGCAGCTATACATAAGGAAAAGAGAACAGGTGATTCTAGGATTGGAACATGAGTAAAATGGAGAAGTCTCCCAGTTGTGAAACAAGGAAGAAGCTTCTGAGTCCAGCAGGAATGTAATTTGCTTTTGCCACACTATTGTTTCCTCAAATATTATTCTTATCACTTTTATTTATACAAGACCACTGAGGGCATGTTGGGAGACCAGCGTTTGTTTTGAGGATGTTATAATCTTAAAAGACAAAATCTAGACTCATAGGAATGAAAGGAGGCACAATTTTGGCTAGTAAAAGTAATTATTAAGTCATGAGTTGTACTCATTCAGCATCTTTCATTCAAGTATCTCAAAGCATTTTGTAATGAAGAGTTCGTTGAGCCTCTCAAACTCTCTTGAGACAGCCAAGCATTATGAACACCATTTATAACAGCAGGGTGCAGGATCAGACTGGTTAAGAATATTGCTGAGGATAAAGCTCAGGAATCCTACCCTCCAATGCTATGGATGTTGAACCAAGCACCCGCTCCAGGCTGAGAAGCCTTTTTTTTTTACTGTAATTTATATATATAATCTTTTAATGTTAAGCAAAATATGTAGTCTTCATTTAAGTCATTGGTGTCCTGGGAAGTGTAATGGCCCATGTCACAGTTGACTAAAAGTGAGATTACAGATAGTGGGTTAAACACACTTGGTTAACCATTTGCTTGCTGTTACAGTTTTCACATGAAAAAACCTTATATTAAAACCTGTCTTGGTGATGGAAAGTGATATGATTTTAGGTTTCTTTGTGTATTAAAACAGAAACACAATTTGCATATTTTAAGTATCTTTTCTAGCCTATTCAGGCTTCTGGCAAGAAAGCTATATTTAAACTGTTAATACAGTATGAATGCAAGTTTCACATGCAAAATTAGTACCATTAAAATGGTGAGATTTATTTTTCTTTTGAAACAAGTGATGCCATGGCACTTCTGTTTTTGTTACCTGCTGAGGCTCCGCAGCTGGGGCCACTGGGTGCTGAAGCTGAACCGCGGGCCAGGTGGTGCTGGTGCTGAGCACTGGGTCCAGCCCCAGCTCTGGGGGTGAGTGGTGGTCAGGCAGTGCTGGGGAGCTCCCGGGGCGCTGCACTGGCCACGTGTGTGAGCCCGTCACCCCGTGTCACCCCCCAGTGTCTGTGGAAACCGTTCAGCTCTGCCTTTCTGCAGGGCTTTGCAAATGAAAAAATTAGGAAAGGACAAAGCTCAGTTATTTCTTTGGATTTGAGGCTGCTTCTGGAAGGGTAGGCTTTGGAGGGAAGGTGGTTCTGGAAGAGTAGTCTTTGGAGGGAAAGTGCTTCTTTCAGTCGTTTCATTGTGGCAATGAACCATCTGAGTGAGTTGGGTACTGTGTCAGCACACACATCTCTTTTCATCAGTATGAATATTGAAGCATTCCCATTTTTATAAGTTTGCCTCTGTGCTTGTCCTATTAGATGGGAATATGGCTTGGTTGGTGGTGAGACGGTGAGCCCTTGGAGTGCCAGTCGCTGCCACTGGAGCCCCCCACAGCTTGATGTCTTTCAGTAGTGCCACCTTGGACTGGCACAAGGGAGCCCTGTACAGGTCTTGAGGCTCATCACCTGCCCAAGCAAGGAGTCCTAGGTGCACTGTGCACCCCAGGACCTGTAGCCAAGATGTCAAGAAGTGAATTCAAACTCTTGTACAGCAGTTTGCTGTGCAGCTCGGGATCAAAGCAGTGAGACTCTTATCTCCTGTGGAAGCTTATGGCTTCTACTCTGAAATGCAGATTTTGACCTGTTGATAGTAGTAAATATAATGCTTAATTAATTAGTGCTTTGAAGGCCATCCTGGAAGCCCCCACTATTATGATGGGAAGAGGAGGGGAGTTGAGAAGCAGCCTGTAGGGTCTTTACTGCTGGTGATGATCCATGGGAGTAAGGGAATGCTTGACTCTGAGCCCAGAGAGATGTGGCAAGGCAAGCAGCTTGGAGCAGGATAAAGCCTTTGATCTTGAAACAAATAGACGAGTAAGCATACAACCTCCTGATATAATTTTATGGAGCAGACTGAGCTCTTCCTGACAAAAACATAGGGCTAAAATGGTACAGTCTCTTTATTTGTATATGGGTATAATAATGGTGCCTCATTCTCTCTCTCAGTAGTATCATCCAGCTGTTCCTTGAGTTCTTGGCTTTTTTTTTAAGTGCCTAAAATGTCTGTTACCAAAATAAGTGGGGTTAATAGAAAAACACAAAACAAAACAGCCTGCTCCCCTTTTCATATGAGATAAGCCTTGACAAGTAAAGCATATTTGTGTAATGATAGGGCCAAGAGGCCCCAGGCAAGATCAGGCACTGCTGCATTTGTTTCTGTATATACATTTAGGCACCAATGGGACATTAAAATGTAGTATTTTATATGTGAAATATAGCTTAAGTCTGCTGTTTCCTGAGATAACATGTAAAAATTTATTACTTGGAGAACCAGCCACTGCTTTGTATTTTATAATGAGAAATGGTCAACATTGCTCCATAAAAATCTTGCACATCTGCTGTTCACTCTGAATATATAAACAGTCCATAGTGTCCAGCAGAAGCAAGGACTCGCCAGAATAGCAGTGGAAGGTGTCATTTAACACAGTCATGCTCAGTGCAGAAGCCAGAAGCAGATGGTGGTGTTTACAGAGTATCCAGTTTTTATAATACCTAGAAAAAATAACCAGCCCTTCCAGATTCAAAATATTAGTGAGAATATGAAGAGTAGCAAGAAAAGCTACTTAGTCTGTTTACATATAATAGCATAAAACAATCCAAGGACAAAACAGTCATGTTCTTTTGTTACCATGCTTGATGTTTAATAAAATGCTCTGCTTTGTGTAGTCACTTATGTCATAGAAGCTTGAACAGCTCCACAGCACTGATTAATTAAGACAGAAGTATTGCTAAACCCATTTTACAGAGTAATTAGGATGCATATGTGGTGAGCCTGTTGAATTCAGTATCAGTACACAAAGATCAAGATTTTGGGTTCGTGACTGTAAGCTAAAAGCTCTGCTCTGGTGAGTCAAAATAGACATCTGTATGAGCAGTCTGATTTTCAAAAGTCCAGGAAACTTCTCAATTCTGTTATGATTTTGCATTCTGGCTCTACTGTCTTTTAAAACTATCAACAGGATACCTTCCTTTCCTACCTGTCGGCATCCCAGTTTCACAGTGTAAAAAAAAAAAAAAAGAGACAATTGTGCAAAATTGCAGGCTGTGAAGTTAAAACAGAGGAAAATACTTTTATTGTTATTATTACTCAAATTCTGTGCAGCTTAATGCCACAAGAGATCACTGAAACGAAGAGCTTAGAAGGATTAGGACTGGCAATGTGCATGGATAGTTAAGTGAGGATACAGTTGCAATAATGAAGTTTAAAAATAAAGGAAAATATCCTCTAGAGCTTTGAAGCAGTTACAAAACTGTCCTATTTCAAAGCCAGGCAGTGTTAAACAAATGAGGGCTCAGCTGGCAGAACTGCACGTTCTGGATTGCTGGTTTGCTGTGGGGGGCAGGGCAGGTAGGCAGCGAGGGAACCAGTGGCTTGTTCCACTCTGGCATGTCCCAGAAGAGCCCTCTCTCCTGGCAGTCCAACACTTGAAATTTTGGTCTTTGGTGTGGGCTGGAGGGCACTGGCTGTCAGTGGGTATCTCCTCATCAGGGCAGCTTCTTCAGAGGATCTTAATGAGCTATCCTCTCACCAGGAATAAACCCAGGAATGTGCATGCTGCAAAGATTCCAGGCAGAATCCTCTTTTCAGGAATCTTTATGTACTCTGGCAGCTGTAACCTTTCACTGGGAAAATAAATCAAGAATTAAAATATTTTTTCAAATGCATATCTTCTGTAAGAGTTGGCCTTAATTATAAACTGAATTACGGCTGTAGGCAATCTTGATACTTCCTTGGGAGCACAATTCATGAGAGATGTGGCATTATGCTGGATTTCTTGCTCTGAAAGTTTGTGATGGGTTTGGATAGTCAATAAATATTAAAAAAAAAATGTGGTCTTTGTCAAACCATTGGACAAAAAATTATGCTGCAATACTATGTGACTGGCGATTAGTTTTGGTGAGTGAAATGAAAGGACTGACTTTATGAGTTGAAACAGGAGGAAAAAAATGAAGAGAAAGTAACTATCAGTGAAAGATGTTTCTGGCTGCCTTTCAATTCCAAATTCAGCTAATTCTACCTCCTGAAAAGAAGATAATTTCCACGTTTCTGTAACTGGGAACACGTAATTGAAGTTATTTTCTCCCAGAGAGAAGAAGCTTCTTCTACAATGTTTGCAAATGGACAAGAAAAATGACCACATACAGTGTATTCTGAATGATGGTGCATTCATCACAGCATCATCTTCAGATGTCTTTGCAGATTTTGCACTGCAGTTTTTTCCCACACGGTTAAATGTTTGTGTGGGGATGGGGAAGGTTCTTGTGGGCGCATGCACCATACTGACTGCAGAGCTCCCTTTTCTGTGCAGCCCTCACATCTGAAACAGGTCTGGAGTAGAAAACATGTGCCAGGGAAGCACTGAAGCAAGTATCAGCTTTGTGTACCAAAATAATTATGCAGTGATTCCACACGACTGCTTCTTTTGACCTGGCTTTTCAGGAACTGAACTTTAATAAGGAGGATGAGCCAGATGTTGTTGCAGCATTTTGATAGTGGCACAAGAAATTAGCTCACTTCCTTTGTAGCATGAAGATACTTTCTGCTACAGGGCTTAACCCTGGAAGTGCTGATGTTTTCCCTGGAAGTGCTGGTGTTTTCCTTAAGATCCCAACTAAGCATACAGGACAGTGTTTGTTTAGGAATGCTTTTGCATCTGCACATGCTACTGCAGTCCTCTTCTCTTCCTGAGCTTGCTCCTGCAATCTTGTCTTCCCTGAAGTTGCTTGGTGTTTGTTGACAATAGCAAAGGAGGCACTCAGATGCCTGTGCTTTGAAAACATAGTCCCTCCTGCCAGCTTTTTGCTGAGCTCTTTTCCATTTTTGTGGGTCAGTTTATCATCTCTGATGCTTCTGTGGTTAGCCAGACAGAGTGCTTGGGGTCTGCAAGTCAATGCAGTCCCTTTCTTTGAGCTGTGTCTAGCTAAGGAAGTGGATATTTGTGTGCATTGAGGTGTGTGCATGGGGAAAAGAGAATGCATGAAGTTAACTGGTAGATCAGACGGCAAATTGAATTTCTAGACAGCCTTGATTATTGTACAGATCAGGAGAAAATAGAGGAAGTTTAATATAAACAACAACACCACAACTCTGTTTTGTAAGGAAAGCCAGAGTTATATTTTTACCCTGACCTAACAAAGGAGGAGGAAGGAAACTGTTTTGCTGAAACAAGCATTTTATATTGGACTAAGGATACACTTTTCTCTCTATGTTTATGTGTGTGCATGTCCCAGCAAACAGCATGTTCATATGCATGAAATGTATTTTCCTGGAGGCACGTAGTCAGCATGTGCCATGGGAGAAAGAAAAAGATGTGCCTAGCACTACTTAAATGCTGGTCAAAAAGGCATAGCATTTTAGTCAAAATAAGTCAAAGTGTCTCATAACATTGTGGTTGGTATTTGTTATTTCTGCTGACATTGGGTACTGGATAGGAAATCTGCAT
This sequence comes from Hypocryptadius cinnamomeus, assembly GCA_013400635.1. Classification (NCBI taxonomy): domain Eukaryota; kingdom Metazoa; phylum Chordata; class Aves; order Passeriformes; family Zosteropidae; genus Hypocryptadius; species Hypocryptadius cinnamomeus. Next base: position 186,059 of record VYZP01029733.1, read on the forward strand.
GGTTTGGAAAAGTGCAATGTAGATAAAATACGAGAGCAGCCTATTTATTGTATGTATGAGGCAGTGTGGCCTCCAAAACCAGAGAGAGTCAGACAAAACTGAAAATCTGCAGATTTTGGTCTTTCATTTTAAAGAGCCTAGTCCAAGCCCTTATGAATTAGTTATGGAGGGCTCCCCACTTGGGAGGTATGAGAAGCCAGCATGGAAAAGAGGGAGAGGCTTCACCCACCTCCTGCCAAAGCCTGGCTGTGGTGGCCAGCAGGTGCAGTGGCTTTGGGTTGCAGAGTGTTCAGTGTAGGTCTGCAATGCCAGGTAGAGCCCCAGTGTGTGAGGCTGGAAAGTGTAGGGCTCCCAGCAGCCTGGATGCAGGATTGTCTTTGCCTTAGAGCCCATGTGTGATACTGGGCAAATTGCTTCAGCTCCGTGTATCTCACTGCCCTTTTCTTTGAACAGACTGTGGCTTGTGCCTTCTGTTTTGGTCCATTTATATTACAGGGCCCAAGTGTAAAGGCAGTGCTTCAAATTATGTGTGGACAGAGCCCAGTAGAAGAGGCTGGTGATGACTGATGGGAAATACAGGGATGGGGGCCATCATCAGCTTCAGACCATGCTGTCTAATCCATGCAAAGTCTAGGGAGGGAGCGTCTGTTGATGGAATGGCAGAGGTCATTCTTTTCTGCATGGAAACTGAAATAGGTACAATACCTGGAATAGAACCTCGAGAATCTCAGTTGCCAGATTGATTTCTCAAGCTAATAAATCCTTGGCTGAACTTGCTGTGTTAAAATATATGTTCAGGCAAGATTCATGATTGCCTCTTAGGAACAAGAGAGCAAAGGGAAAAAAACAGGTTGTTCCAAGATTAAATGTCTTACATTTGACAACTTTAATTGACTTATTAATAAACTTTTTTTTTTAAGGATTATGGTATATATTATTTCAAATAAAGTAGTTGTAGACTAGCCCTTCTAAAAAAGCCACAAAGCTCTGGCCAAGGGAGTTTGGGGGTTCTGGGTCAAATACCTGCTTCTAGAACTTCTGGTCATATGAATGGCCTTATCCACACCAAAATTATGTATCCCACAGAAATGACATTTACATGACTAAGAAGGTAAATGCAGGTTACCATACTGCCTGCCTCTCCATGTGAAAAGTAAGTTGTGGTAACCCAAACACATCAGCATGGTTGCATTTGTACAAAAAAATTTTCTTCTCTGTATGTGGACATTCAGCATTTCCAGATGCTCAACAGCTTCCTCAGGACAACTACTGGGCAATTTGAATTCCTGGAGAAATGTGCAAAATCCTTAAATGTTGTTCACAAAAAAATTCATAAGCAAAAAAAAAAGAAAACATCTGTGGGAAAACCTAAATGTATGTTAGGTCCAATCTGTGTTCTCAGTCAGGAGGCTGAATGTGTGGCAAACAGACCTTGCACAGCCCTTCAGGGAAATTCATCCAGCCTGGGGCTTATTCCAGGTGCACTTTTTTCCTTAGGGGACCATGCAACCCCTCTCCCTTGTGAGCTACTGCTACTCTGCTGCAGAGTGGGTTTTGAGCAGGCAGCGGGTGCAGCTGCTGCATTGAGTGTGTGCACAGCAAATCCAGCCCTTCCAGGGAGCACAGGCCCCTGCTGAGGCCAATAAGTGAGAAGGGTGATGGTACAGCTTAGCATGGACCCTAGAAAAGGAATTATGATGGGGTAAGGAACATGCAGGTGTTCAGGTTTTGAGAGTGGGTGATGGAAGTATTATTGCAAAGTGCCATTCTGAGACCTTCTCTGCATTGATTGATGTCTCATTTGAAATCTCCTTCTTGCCTGAAAGAAAAAAGAATGGAAGCATATAGTTAATTCTCTTGAAGCGCAGTGCTTTAAAGCTGCTGTTCTCTGTTGAACATCACTGGCTCAGTAAAGATTTATTATGTCATATGTAGTCCCTAGAATTGGTCAATGTATTGTTTCTCCAGTGATTTTACATTTTCTTGCCATCTAAGTAGTTATGGGGCATGGAAAAATGTTTCCTTGTTTCGTATCAAAGGTCCAGTCTGTGATGTAGGCAGCAATTAATCAATAAAATCACTTGCTTTAATGAAATGATGTGTTTTATAAATAAGTTAGTTTTCATATGCAAGTCTTTCAAGAAAGCAGTGCACACAAGGAGAGCTGATGTCAGCATTTTTTAATCCTGAGATGACCGAGTTTCTCCTTATGGACACCAAACTTAGCTTCTTCTAAGAAACTTCTAGGCATAAGACTATTTCTGTGCTTCTCAAAATATGCCATACTTTTGGTGTTTTCCAGGGAGAAGACTCTCTGAGACAGGCTGCAAATACTGTATGCAGCTGTTAGCTTATAAAGGCCAAGAGATCTGAGGTTCTATGCATGTATTAAAACCTCTGTATCTCTAGTATTAAAAATCTGTGGACCACCTCCTGATCTCACTGAAGTTAACAGCAGGATTTGTGTTGAAACAAACAAGAAGAGAACATAACTAGCAACTTGGGATTATCTGTCTTTGTCCATATACCATACCACTGGAGAATTATCATTTATGTTGTGTTGTTAAGTGATGGAAACTTTTACCAAGTCTGAACTTAAATGCTTCCAAGCCTTTTTCAGTTTTGGAGAGCGTTTGTATCAAGTTATTCTTGGAATAATCTTCTGCTTTGTTATTATGTGCTACCCAGTAGACCTCTAATTATGAAGCACAGGATGCTTCCCATTCTAGGAGGATATACAGTACTTCACTGGATGTTCTTCAGAGTCCATTTTCATTACATTAAGTAAGGTGTTTACTTGCTTGAATCCCTTGGGTCTTAAAAAAAAGAAAAATAAGACAAATAATGAACAGCCAACACTGAACAGCCAATATAGCCCCTTATTGTGTGTGAATGCTTTTATACCACATCACAGGCTATTGGTTTGGTTTTCTTTTTCAGAGCGGGTATCCAAGCTCTGGGCCTACATCAAGCACTCCTGCCTTCAGGCCTGAGGATGAGCTGGAACATCTGACCAAGAAGATGCTGTATGACATGGAGAATCCCCCATCTGATGACTACTTTGGTGAGTCATGTCACAAATGTTCGTGTCCTCTTCTGTATTTGCTGGGTTCAGTAATGGGAGGCCTGACAGCTGCACTGGTAATGTAGTGACACTCGTGTTGATGGATGTGCTTTCCATGCTTGGGCTGGAAGTGTAATCATCCATAGGAATTCCTCTGTAATTTCAGCATAAATCTCATGCTCACTCACTGTATGTTTATAGTCTTACTGGATATGAAGTTGAATTTTTCAGTGTCTGGTTCATTTTCACACCATCTGTCCCCAGCTTCCAGGCTACCAGTCTGAATTCAGGTGTGGTCGCTGTTGTGCCTGCCTGCCCCATCCCTTCTCATTGCAGCTGCAAAAAAATCTGGCAGTGTAAATGTGTTCTGCTTCCAAAGGCATGGATTTTCATTTTCTGTGTGCTGGCACAGATTAAAAGGAAATCCATTTTGAGTCAATCAGGTTGGTTATACATGGGGACCCAGAACTGGGTCCAACAAATAAAAGTAATACAAATCTGGACTGATTGGTTCATAACGGTGTCATCTTCCTTACCTGGAAAAAGATAAGCGTCTAATTTCCTTCTTAAGTGGTATGTAGAGTATAATTATCTTAGGCATCTATAGGTGTAGAATTATATCTTGCCTTTACATGAAACATAGGTGATAACACCTCTGAACTCAGCATTGAAATCAAGAGTCTTGGGCATTCAATGATAGTCAGATCGATAGATCTGCCTGTGTGTTTAGTTTCTTTCAGGCTTGGGTAATAATGTTATTATGAAACAAACTGCTGTAGTTTGTAGATTTAAAGACTGGGGCAGGCCATTCATTTTGTGTTCTTTATCTTCATTTATTTCAACATTTCTTAAAAATTAATTTAGATTGCTCCCAGGTCTATTTGCTATAGAGTTTGGTTGGACCGAAACATTTCTGGCTTAAAGAAACTTTCGTGATCTGGTTTAATCAGAAAGCGGGTGGGACCACAGTTTCACTAACAAACAAGGATCTTGCAGTGGCAAGGATCTGATAATATGAGAAGATTAAGATGTTCTCATCAAACAAACATTGCCCTTGTAGGTGGCGTTAGTATCAGTCCCAATTCTCTATCAGTACCTTCTACCTTCTGTGGCTGCGCCCTAATAACCAAAATGTCTTCTCTGTAAACACTGATAGTCATCAGAATTGATGATTATCACAGATCTGAGGTGTGAGCAGGAGTGGCTAACTGAATAGAAAATAGCCAGGGATCATTTTCTGCGTTTCTGCCTTTGACTCTGCCCATAGCCATTTGGGTTCACTCTCTGATGTTTTAAACATGAAGCTACAACCAAATAAACATATCATGTATTTAGCCATTAGCTGGGCAGGAAAGAGGGAGAAACTTTTTTCCTGCCCTCTTCAGGCAAATGGCTGAAGCCCTGAAGCATGAGATCTGATTGCAGCAATTTTCTTAATGCAGAACTGTGTGGCGGGAGTTGGTTGATGGACCAAAGCCCATTCCGTTTTCCTTTTCACCCAAGAAAGTAGGCAGATAAACAAAGAAGATTCACAGGCTGCAAGGTCAGAAAGGACCTTGCCATTATAGTGCCTAATGTCCTACTCTCAGTTTCTCCCAGGAACATGATTGAATCATGACTTAAAAAAAAAAAAAAATCTAATCTTATCTTAAAAACTTCAAGCAATGGTGAGTCAACCACCTACCCTGATAAGCTGTTCTAGTGATTAATTTTCCTCACAGCTCGAAAATTGCTTCCTGAAGTGAAGCTTTAGTTTTGTTTACCACTTGTATTTATGAAGCTGCAAAGCTCAGATTTTGCAGACTAATACTGTATGACTAAGATTGCTCTGCTCTGTTGGAGAGGGTGGTACATCAAAGTTTCTTCATCCAAAAGGGATGCATAGCTGAAAGGGTGGGAACATAAAGTCTCTCAGGTCATCGATTTGGCTATCAGATCAGACCAATGTCAGACCAATGCTATGCCATTAGCTCTTAATTCAGCAGGAGAAGAGAAAATGGAAAGGCGGCTTCAGAACACTCAGAAGTTTTGCCAGTGTTATTTATACAAACAGTAGCATAATCAAAGATGGAATAATCATGCATGATGCATGGTGAAAAAATCAAACAACAACCTTCATCACATGACCTGGGCAGGTCATGTGTAATTACCAACTGCACTTGATTGACCTAATTGCACTGTGTGCCGGTGAAGTTCATCTCTGAGATGATGTCCAGCCTTGGCATTCCTGATGTGCCGAAGAACCATGTGTTGGGCTGAACATCTCCTCAGCTCCCTAAGCATGCTGTGCCCCATACAGCGTTCTGGGAGCATTTCTGTCTAACAAAACACAGCATGCTGGAGCACAATTGCTTCATATGCTTAGGTACAGTTGATACTGAAGGGGCTGACCTGGAACAGAGGGCTAGACGGAGTAAAAGGAATAAAGTCGGTATTTATTTATTAAAAGGCCTTCAAAGGATACACCGTGGGCAGTACCAGAGCCTGGCTGTGGCTCTGCCCAAGATGGACAACCAGTCGTGAGTTTTCACACTTTTACAAGTTTTGGTCCATTTACGTATTGGGGTCAATTGTCCAATTACAGCTTCAGGTTATGAAGTCCCATCCTCCCAGATTGCTCTCCTCAATTTGCTGTTGTTTATACTTCTTGAGCTTGCAGTGGTGTCCTTGGTTCTCAGGCTGGGAAAGGATTGTTTTGCCTAACTACCCTGTGAAGAGAACTTGCTAACACTTTATATAAAGTTCAGAATCACACACTAAGGCAGTACAGAATCTTAAAAATATGAAAGCGAAAACTTAAGGCATCACAGTGAAAGAGGTAGGCTGCCCTCATCTTCCTAGCTTTGCTCCAGCCCAGGCTCCTCCCTGGGTCTCTGGAGTCACAGTGGATGAAGCTCTCTGATATGGCAGTGCAGGCTGGGAGTTTTGTACTAATTCTGGCTATGTCAGAACTAAATACTCATCTCTACTTGAGCTGTCAACCAGTGCCTTTCAGTAACTTCGTGCTCATGTGGAAAGAACAAATTAAGTGTGGGAGGAAAAAAGAGTTTTTCAACTTTGGTTAACTGTCTCAACCAATATCTCTGCCCGTGTTCTTCAGTTGTTTCGCATGGTAGTATGGACTGTACAGGATTCATATGGCACATTGTTCAAATAATCCGAAAAAGGACAAATGGGCAGAGACATTGACTCTGATTTGCATTAAATATCTTATGCCTGAGGTCTAAATGCCATGGTAATTGTAGCATACCAGATAGCTGTCAGCTAATCACTTTTATTAGTTTGAATTTAGAAAACTGGATTTCAGCATATTAAAAGTTGGTTAAGAGCAGATAGGTTTTGAATTGAAGAATCTAATTAACCTTGCTAGAAAGCTGCAAGGCGTTATATTAAGTCATGAAAATAATTTGTTGGAATAATTACATTTGAACTGTCAGGCTGGAGAAAGGTCATTTTACTTGGTCTGCCAGCACTCTGGGACCTTCTGTGTAACCAACTTCCTTCTGCAAGTTCATTCACTGTATCTCTGATTTTCAGTCAAGCCATCTTGGTTCTGTAGTCAGCAGAATCTGCCCAGCAGTGGGCAGGGTGAAGGTTCCTTGGGAAGGAAGAGGAGTAGTCATCACTCAAGTTGTCTGTTTGCCCTGGAAATTCTGTCTGGCAGACCCAGTGAGCTGAGGAGCAGGACAGCCAACACTTCCATCCAGTCTGTGCTTACTGCACCTCTCTGCAGCTTCCCAGGTGGAAAGCACTGAAAGTGATTTCAGAGTTGGGGGAACTGTTCTAGGCAGGGATTGCTCACACAAGCACTCACAGCTGGCAGCAGGGCATGGATGACACTGCCCTCCTGGGGAGCCTGAGTGTGTGGTGGGAGCCAGGAGAAGCATGCTGGAGATGCTTGGAAGCAGCAAGATCACAGCTGGCAGCTTTGTCTTTCCAGGACTTACCACAGCAGCGCAATCCAGTTGCTGGCAAATCCTCTAGCTGCCACTGGCAAGGCAGTGTTTAAGCGTGGAAATATCACTAGGCATAACAATTTTTAAGAAATTCCTGTGAATTTTTAGGAGTTAAACGTGCATGTTGGGTATTCTGCCTAACTTTTGTTAAGACCAAACTACTGTAATAAGTCTAAGCACCCCAATCCTTGGTGTATGTGCCTTCCTACCCCCTTGTAAATTCTGGAGTAACTTGTGGAGTGACTACTCCTGGGAAGTCCTTGGCAGATCAGCAAATTAAAGTCTTTTGAGTCTAAGCTGCTCTTCCTTCTTTACTGATGATTAAGTTGCTGATCTGTGGTAGTTGGCTGTCTTTAATCAAATCCCTTTTTATTAGAAAGGATTCCCAAATGTCTTATGCTCTGTGCAGTAGGGATAGTTTGTCTCTATCTCAGCTCTCCCTGTTGATAAATGTGCTATTGTAGACAGGCATGTCTGATTTGTTTGGAAAAAATAATAGTTAGTGGAGTGGAAATTGGGTAAGGTTGAAGGAGGAGAAATGGATACTTATAGGAGATTAAAATGAAACTATCAAAATTGTTTGTTAGCCGCCATGGGAAATTACAGCCCTTGATTCTGCATTTTAAAAAACCCAACCAAATACACACACACACACAAAGATCACAACTGTTCTGGACCACCGTTTCAAGTCTTATAGAAAGAAATTACTTCTGGCAGCTTATCAGTCTCTATCGCCATGCAGACAGTGCTGATTAAGACTGGAAAAGTGCCATTGGGGCCCCTCATCTCCTGTTGCCTTCTGGACTTTGTCCCAGCTGAGTCACTCCCCACAGCAGTTTCCCTGACTGGTGGGAAGAAACTCACACTGGTATTTTACCATAAATGCTCAGAGCTACCAAAGGAACCACCAGTTTCATGTACTGGATAATGTAGCAGTCTTCTTTTATAGTTCCAGCATGCTGTAGGGATGCATTGGGAGAAGAAAGATGCCAAAATCATCCTGTGGGAAATACTCAGTTTGTGCAGTAAAGGAATCATGATTTAAGTTTAAGCTGATAATTCAGGAGATATAGGTTTTTTATGTGTATTTTCTATGTACCCTGGCTTTTACAATGGGAGAGATGATGCAGAATTGGGTTGAAGAGCAAGGCCAAGAAACAGGAGGCTTGACTTTCTTTTCTACTTCTCATCTTGACATCTTGACCTGTGGCAGATCGTTTTACCTTTTCAAACTTAATTTTTTCATTTTTCACCAAATTTGCTGGAGATGATTAGCAGCAGCAGTCATACATGCATCCCCCATGGAGAAGCCTTCATCTCCAATGGTTCTTTGAGATGTCATGTCACAGTTAAGATTAAAGAATGATAAAGGACACCAGTATTGAATCTGCCAAGGCTCTGCCGACCTTTCCCACCACTGGCTTTGCATCTCCATTTGGCTTCCTTTCATAAGCTAAAATTCCTTCAATAAGACCAGAGACCTGGTATCCAAACAGTGTTGAATGTGTTCCCTAATTTTACTTTTTGAGGGACATGGATTAGAGGTAGCAGTCCAAGTCAGGTATGGGAGCGAGTGTGGTATAGTCATAGGAGGTTCAGCTGAGGAAACACACTGGATGGTCCAGGTATGACTTCCTTTGGTTCATGCTGTCTTTGTTTCCTTTGGAATGGCTCTGAGCACTGTACAGTTTTGGAGACTCTAAACTGAACGTGGTCTGTGTTGCATTTCAGTCTTGGTCAGGCATATTAGCAGCCTTTAAAAGGCACGAGTAGCCACTTGGTTTCATCTGAATTTTTACCAGAAAAAGAAACTGAAAGTTGTCATATCTTGCCTGTACTCTTAGATCTGTTCTGGAAAGGTTATCATTAAAAGAAGCATATTATTATTACAAGAGCATAATTACATTGTAATTTTGCCATGTAATGTGATGTAACTTTTGTCTAAAGGCAGGGATTCTGCTGCAACATGGTGTCTGTCCTCATTTGAACAACATCTGGGTCAGAAAATAGTAGGTTAGACTTTCAACATCTGATGAGCTGACAGTCATTTTCTGTTATGTAACCGCTCACAAAAGCAGGAACAACAGACATATAATGGGGACCCTTTTCTCCATTGACATTCAAGTAACTTTTTTTTTTTATGTTCAAGCCATATTCCAGCATTTGCACACAGGCTACAAAGCCTGGGAGCAACCTCTGCTCAGGGAGGTCACAGTGCAGCACCATCAACATCCAGCAGCCCTGTTGTGGCCTGCCGCAAGGGGAGTCACCCTCCCTCTGCTCCCCAGGGGCTTTAATTATCTTGGTAAATGGCTTTCAGAGCCTGTTTCTTCAGTCTCACTTCTGTCAATACTTACCACCCTTGTCTAGCTTCTTTTCAGGGAGTCCTCTGCCTGCTGGCATCCTTGCACAACGAGGTAGAGTAAATTTATAAGGGTAATCTCAATGCAACCTAAATGGTGAATTTTAGCCCACAATTCCAAAGTAAGAAGAGAAAAAGAGTAAGTCAGTGACTGGTTGGAGAGCAAAATATACCATATCTACATGCACTTGTCTCCAGCCATGAGAAAGGCAAGAGGCTGTGAGCTGGTCTAAGTTGCTTCTCAAGCATTTGAAAGACTGGAAATGGATGCAAAAGTTTGATTCTTCCTGGTGTTGATCCTATCCACATCTTGCTCTCTATTAATTCTGGGAAACATGCTTTATGAAGCTAAGCACCTAGATCTTTTTATGCCAGGGATCTTAACCTTATAAAGGCTTGAGTGCACATCTTTTAAATGAAGATCCAGCAGATGTAGCAGTCAGGAATCAGAGAAGGTTGCACTTCTGTAAGTCCTGAGCACCTGCTACCCGCTTGGGCCGGGAGACAAGAGACTTACCTTCTGTTTTCCTCTTCTTATCCATGTAAGAGTGGTCAAGACTTTGCATCATGAATGTTTCTGAAGCACAGTCTCTTCGGAGACCACCGCTGATTGACAAATGGGATCTAAATCTTGCATCAAAACCACAATTACCCTTAGTTACTGTAGGTCATAAAATCCCAGCTGGAACAGGTAGCAAGCAGCATGACTTTTTCTGTGTTTTCAATTCCCTGGTTTAGCTTGAATTGCTAGCAGTCAACATAGACATATTCTTACTTTTAAACAGAACTGATTTTTGATGCAGAGGTTATTTAATGGAGAATAAGTTCAGAATTCGGGAGTAGCACTTAATCAAAGGGATTCCCATGATCACCTGTATGCTGTGAAAAAGAGTTGGGTTTCAGGCCATGGATGAAATTAGGTTTGTCCTGAAAGTTAGTAAATGAAAACTGATAATTTCCTGCTGTCTTCTGAGAGGAGTGAAATGTGATAATGAAATTCAGGGATGTGTCTTTCTAAAGTACAGCTGTATTATACATTATTCTTTAGCATGTTTAAAAATTAACATAGCCATGAAAAAAAAAATCCATGAGGGTGGTGGATACTTCTTTCATTGTGAGAGGGCCCTTAGTGTGCTAGGACCTGTACAGATGGATAGGAAAACTCATCTTTCAGAAAAACCTTTGAACAATGATGAGGCTATTAGCCAACCCCCCATATTTAACAGTCCTACATGGAAACAATTTGACAAACAATTCAAAGACAATCCAGCTTATTCATTATGAACTTACAAAGTCAAGTAAACTCTCTGAGGACTGAAAGGACTAAAAATTTGATAGTGAGCCATCAAGTCTTCACCTGCAGTTCATTAGTCTGTAGCTAGCTCAGATCATTAAGAAGCAAAAACGGGACCTACCTGCTGGCTGTTTCCTGCTCCACATGAAATGAGCTGGCTGGTCTCTGAGGGTTCTCTGTGGGGATGTCATCACCTGTTTAAACCACAGATTGTGGCACCTGGAGGACCCTTGGTTGGGGATCTCCTTGCTGAGGCCAGGAGCTGAAGATGGACTGTTAGTCTAGGACATACAGGATGGAGAAGGTTGGTTCTCCTGTTTTATGGAGATCGCTGCTACCAGGAGTTTCCTCCATCTGGGATATCATAAACGCTAAATTCTCACATACAGGTATTTTGAGAGAGGGTGTGTGTATGCCTGTGTCTATGAAAGAGTGAGAATGTTTTTCTGGACTGTGTTATTATAGAATAATTATATATAATAATAATTTTCACTTCAAATAGGGCTTGTAGCTAAGTTGTCAGGTGAGGCACAGGCATTCAGTTTTGGAGCTGGAGTTACAAACCCTTCTAGCAATGCACTCTTGGATAAATCTTTGTCCCAGTAACATGAAAACAGTTTAATTTCTTTGTTTCAAGTTAGTTGTCTACATGACCTGACAGAAAGGAACCCTTTCTTTGCTTTTAAAACCAAAACCAGCTCACCTGTTCTTTGAAGCTCTGTGGACTAAATTTGCAGTTTGCTCCCATGTTCCACTATGGCTCATTGTGGTGCAGTGGTATCCAAGGCTGTGGTCACACTGTAGTATGTGCAAATTAAACATGGGGTAGGAACAGGGTGCATCCCTCAGAGTTCTGAAACTGAAAATATGTCAAGGACCAGGAAATTACTGTCCAACATTTACAAATTAGGAGCTGACTGGAAGAGTTAAGATGACTCACCCAGAATCATGCTGATCCAGTAGCAAAGTGGGAATTGAGCCTAGGTTCAAGTTCCATGCCTTACACAAAACTGTGGCCACATTCTTTATTTTATGTGAAAATCAACCAAAATGGACTTGTGAGCCTTGTCTGATAAGAAGTGACAACCAGTCTGAAGGCTCTTCCCAGCATGCAGAGCAGAACCCCTATTTTCCAGGGTTAGTAACAAGGCTATGAAAACAAGAAAGGGGGGAAAATGTGCTCCAGGATCACACTTGATGATTTTAACTGCTGTTAATGTAATGTACACACTAATGTTAGCACAGTTCAGCATTTAGGTAGTTCAAGGCTATTAGGAAAATTGATAATTCACCATAGTAATTTGTTACTTTCCACTCTAGCAATCACTGTTCCATGGAAGTGGGGCACAGTGTGGCATTTGTTATTGCTTCTTCTGGTGGCATTTGTCTCATGCTGTCTTCTTTTTGATAGGATGGTTTGTCTTTTGCTAGTAGCTTTTGGGGGTATTTTAGTGTCATTAACTCAAAATGAGTTATTTCCAGTGAGGGAAAGGGACAGATTTTATCTGAGAGTGAAATGTGATAAAAAAAAGAATTAAACAGGACTGTCTCATTTGCTGAGTGTTCTCCAGCCTCTTCTCTTCTGATGGAAATGCATCAAAACTGTTTGGTTTTTTATAAGGAATTGCTTTGACTCAGATTCAGTGAGATGAATCATAACCCACTTTCTCATCTGAGATGCGAAAAAAAAAAAAATTCCAACTCTGCTGTCAATGTCAGCATAATCAATACAGAGTGATTCTCAGTGGTGCAAAGAGGTAGGGGAGGATTAAAAGAAAGAAAAGAATCAAAAGTAGCCAAACTTTCCCACTGGTTTTAGTAAACTGCACTGTTTTCATGCTTCCAAATGCACCTTGCTGTTCATCATGTCATGCCATGAACACATGTTTTCATGTCTCTGGCTACAAGCCAAGGTCACAAGTGCTGCTCAAGGGTCAGGAGATGTCATCTCAAACTGGCAGGTAGATCACGAGAAGCCAGCCCTGGCAGACATTTGGGATGCTACAAGCAGCCAAGAGTAAACCTGTTTTGATTTGTGAAACCTGCAGTTGAGATGTCCCCTGCCTGTACTGTGCCAGCACAGATTGTGTCAGCTGAGCAGGAGAGAGTGGCAAAGCACTGTGCCTGTCCCATGGCCCTGTGTAAGCCAGCCCCATTGAGGAAAACAGACAGTGTCAATAGCAATAGGATCACTGTGGGGGCAAAGTGGAGATGGGAGACTACATCTGATACCTTGTCACCAGCTTTCATTTAGGAACTTGCTCATTTGCTTTTTTTTTTTTTGCTTTTTGTCCTTGTGTGTCTGCCAAGACATGCACAGAGATGTAGAAATAATTACTTCTGTAAGTGTGAGCAAAGAGCCAAACCTCTGAAAAACTGTGTTCACAGCACCAGGGTCAAAAGGGGACAGCACAGGTAGTGACATGAGTTCTTACAGTTGACAAATGCATCTCCCCATTGAACACAGGTGGTTCAGTAAAACACCATGGCAATAGCAGACCCCTTTGTTGGGAGTTTAGAGGTATGGGTACAGTCATCTTCCACAGTCTAAGGCACTGTCCACTCCTAAGGACAGATAGCTGGATGTGGGATGTGAATTATTTTGTTTTGTAGATTCTTCCAAATTACTGTCCCAGCCATGCTAAGTTGTCTGTTTAAAGCTGTGAATCAGGCTGTGTTCAGTTAGCAGCAATGTTGAACTTTAATATACAATTTCCTCAACAAATTCTGGTTCCAGACAGTATCTTGAGAGGTTAATAACTTACTATCTGCTCAGTACATGATCTGATTCTGTCTGTACTGTCAGGGACAGGCTGGGCAGGTAATGTTCTGCATTCTTTGTGAGTGCAGGTTGAAAGAAGGGATACTTTTTGTGGAGGTTTTAGTTGCTTTTGTTGTCATTTAAACTTACACTTGGGAAAAAACCCAGCTTTTTAAATTCTCTGTTTCCTCACTATGTGCTTGCTGTGAAAGACAAGTGAATTCAGCATGTGACTGTCAAAAAAACTGCAGAAAGCCTAAAGCCTTTTACCTTGAATTTTCACTTGTGTTGATGAATGGCTGGGACATGACAATATTGACTTTCTACTCTTTTTAGTGCAGAGTTTGCAATCACATGAGCTAAGAAATTGTGTCTGGCTGAGCTGGAGGGAGACATTTAAAAAGGACTCTAATGTGGGACCTTTATGCTGTGCAGAAGACTGTCATATGAAGCCAGTTCTTCTGGACAGGAAAGTCCTAGCGAACGTCACTGCCAGCGTGGAGCTGATTCTGGTCATGTGTTCTTGTTGTCATCTCCACGAGCTGCGCAGCTGCTTCTCACTTCTGTTCCGTGGCTGAAATTAGTGAGAATCCTAAAATGCATGAATAAATATGTGAGTGTGTACACATACATATAGGGCAGGATATACTACCTGGAGTCTGATTCTAATGGTGTTCCTTTCTTTCCCATTCTCCATCTTGACATCTCACATCAACTGATCCAGTTTTTGATGCCTGCACGGCTCATGTGAAGTGTGACTCTTTCCAACATTGGCAAATCTGATGTGTGTTGTTTAGAGGAGGGAGGAAGGTAAGGTGGAAGGGCAGGACTGAGGAAGGTATGGCTACAATAACATTGGATATTTGGGTGGGACATTTTAAAATACTCCATCTTTTATCTGTACCATTGCCTTCTTCTAAAGATAGAATGTCAAAGCACAGGCTTCAGTGTGCTGTGCTTGTGTAGTTCCATTAGGCCACTATTGATGCTAAGACCACTATAACCTCTTATTCTGTTTACTCAATTTCCATGCATGGCAACAAATAGGGGAGGGGAGTGAAAAATGGAGGTTGCCCATGGTCAGATTTATTTCTGCTGTTTCTTCACAGGCAGAATTCAGAAGGTGAAGGAAGTGGAGAATGTGCACTGCAGATGTGCACAGCTGGTGCACTGCCATCTCCATGGCATCCCTCTGTCACAAAGGCGGCTGAGGAGAGCCACAAGGTCTGTGTCAGTTACATGGCCAGCTCCTAGTGGAAGCTTGTCATTTGAACTCTTTCAGTCTCCTTCTGCCCTGCTGTCTCTAAATTGAGTGAGGAATGAAAGCTGCTCTGTTCCCTCACACAGGGAAGAGTCACATGCTTTCTTGAGGGCTTAGGCAAAAAACCACACCAATAATGCAAGTTTTAGGAGCTTCAGCAGGAGGGTCAGAGACAGACTTTGGAAAAAAGGCCACCCCTAAGCTTAGGCCAGAGGGACATTGCTGGTTGGAGATTTGTGCCCTGAGCCAGCTCTGGTCATGCCTGGTCACAAGTAAAGGGGTTTTTGTTCATACGGCCCATTGATCCAAGTGTGGCTTGGTCTTTTAAACAAAAACAATACTTCACAGAAGGCTAATTAGTCTTGGGATCTTGGTGGGTTTTCTTTATTTCTTTGCTCTGATTACAGCAGGACATTGGGTGAGGAGCAATAACTAAGCTGTTTCAAGTCTACAGACTCTGCTTCCTTCTGTCTTGTACAATTGCAAGGTGTGCACACACAGTCTTGCTGCCTATTGCCCTTTGTGGCAAAACTTTCAGGGAAGATAAGGTGGCTGACCTGTGGCCTTAAGTCCCATGTAAGTGACAGAAGTCCTAGTACTATGAGTAGCAGCTTTCAGATAGCAAGTAGGAATGGTGTGCATCCATCAAATGTCTGATTACAGGAGCTGTTCCGGCCTAGGGAAATTGCAGAACAATTTGTTCAGAAGAACAAACATTTCACAGGATGATGTTCTGGAGCATGGTCTAATTGTGGCACATAGTGGCTCACATCTCAGTAGGTTGACTAGAAGATGCTGCAACTGCCATCAGCTTGGCTAGAGTAAAATCAGTCTGACTGAATAAATACTGCCAAAACTCTTAGGACATCAGTGTGTGCAGTAGTTTCCTTCTTGTGCTCTGGGGACAGGGGAGAACAGATCAATATACAGCACAAATAAGACTGTAAAATGAGATATTAATATTGTTTTCCCATGGCAATTTACTAATTTTGTGTCACTCTTAGCTGGGAATATTCCATGACCCTTATTACCTCAGACAGGGCTCATTTGCGTGAAAAGGAGCTCATAAGACTTCAGTCTGTGATTTCCAAAATGCCAATCTCTCTCTTTTTTGCTATGGTGAGGTTCCTCTGACTTTCTCATAAAGCAGTACTGGAACTCAGACTTTTTTGTAGGTGTTCTAATGTTTGGATGTGGATCTGAAGCTTATCTCAAACTCTTCTGCAGTCATCTGGTCTAGAACATGGTTGTCGACTTCTCACAAGCTACATAATGCATTTTGTTTTGTAGGTCCTCATCTGTGCAGGGATGCTTAGAACAATGGAAAACAATGCAAGCAATTTCTGAAATATTTGAAGTCCCAAAGGGTTCTGTTTTGAAGGCTTTTGTAAGTTGTAGCTTTCCACTGGGACAAAAGTCTCCCACACTTTTTCCTGTGCTGGGGTGCGAATAATAGCTTCTCTGACCTACCCATCACATCTGACTTTCTCAACATAATAAAGCTGTGTCATTTTATGTGAAAGTGGAAACCAACTGACTTAGACAGTTGTTGGCTTTCTGGGCTTGGTCATATAAATTCAAAAGACGTCGACTAAGTTTACATCAGCTAAAATCAGGCTTGGTATGAACTGTCCCTACATTTACATCAGATCTAAATTTGGAGGTCTAGTGGATTTCAAATTATTCCATTATCACATGTAAACAAGTCCATCAGTTTTCTCTACTGTCACAGCAAAGAGTTTAATGAGGATTAGATGCCCTTACTGTTTTCACAGTGAACTCCCATGAATGTAGGAAACCAGTGAAGAGCACCCTGAAAGTTCAGAGCACAGTGATTTGCCAACTTTGCTTGTACGCAGTTGCCGTCACTGGTACAGCATGTTCAGGACGTTTTCCAACACCAAGTTTTTGGCAAACACTTACAATCCCTGATGATGATGGCCTTTTCTAATGCCTGCTCAAGGGCATTGGACTGGCAGAACTCATCGTGAGCTCTGGATATTGAATCAGTCCTTTCCGATTGGTTCAGCCGTGGGAGGGAGGAGGAGAAGCTTTTGCGGTTTCAGTTTCCATTGGCACAAAATTTTCAGGTCATGAGTTGTGTGAATAATCCAGGAGACAGGGATTGGTGCCCTTAGCATGGCAGCCCTTAGTGTGAAAGCCAATTCAGGAAGACTCTTCCATCTTAGTAGTACTAAGATGAGTGATGAGTGATGAGTAGTACTTTGAGCACGCCTTTGTAGATGCCGGTCAACATCAGAGCCTCCTTATAGAGAGCTTAAGATGAAATGTCAGGACAGTCTCTAATCATGATAAATGATCAGTACCCACAATTCTCATGTCTTCTACTGTTAGTCAACAGGCCCTAGAGTCAAAACCACCACCTCAAACAGATCAGACTTAATGCCACTAAAGAGCTTGGTTTTATGGTGTGAGGTTTTTTTAACTTATTTTTTAAGCCTTGCTAATTTTGAATCAAAAGCTGTAGGATGTGTGAGATTGACACATGCAATTGTGCAGATGGATTTCCATGTACTTTCTTTAAATAAAATAATAATTGTTATAAATATGTATCTCATATTTTGCACTAATTCACTTGTAGTGGAGGCCAAGCAAGAAAAACTCTGATATCCTTATGTATGAAGCTCTGAGAATGTGGCAATCAGGTGAACATAATGATCTGTGGATACTTGATATGAGTGCTCCATCATGGGCTACAGTTGAAGCATGTGCCACTGGGAGGTTATTCTCAAATTAGAGAGTTATCAGTATTACCTTACATCTACCCTGGCCAGTAAAAGCAGGTCCCATGACCCAAAGGAGGAGCAGAATTATAGTTACTGCTTAGTTATATCAGTCTAATAAATATGGTGTCACCAACATCAAATGACATTTTAAAAGGACTTTTGCTTTCAATACCAATGTCACATTTTAAGATTATGACATGTGTGGTCATTCTGAATAGGAACAAATATTGAATGTCCCCTGAAGAACCGGAGTGCTTCTCCATCCCAGGTTGTAAAGTTCCTGTTACTTGTCCAAGAGAGTAAACAAATATTGGACCTTGTACCTGGTTGGAAAGGTCTCCAATTTTGAGGTGAAGAAGGAAACCTCTGTCTAGTAGGTTGCTTTAATGAAAAAACCCCAGCATTACTTGATTCTAGCTACTGAGAAATTTGGAGTGATGGAATTCATTGCAAGGAACAGTGGATGCTCAGCATACAGGTGAGGTGGTTTCCAGTGCCTGAGGGATGTGATTTATGGCAGGGCTGCTGTCAACAAACACAGACAGCGCATGTTTCAAAACAGCAAGGAAGCTTTGGGCTGGTGCCGGATTGTGAAAGGCAGGGTTTTCAAAAGACCTGAAATAAATGAGGTGCTGGTTGAAATTTGGTGTGACATCTTCTAATGCAGCCAGGCACCTTTGAAAACCTCAGGCCTTAACGTTGTTGGACCTGTGAGAGCTGCCATTTGTTCAGGACACTACTCTTTGTCAGATCCAGCCTTTCTTCACTTCTTCTTTTTTTTTTTTCCTTTCACTTTTGGCAGTGGGGAGATAGGTTCCCTCCCTGTGTTTTGGATTTTATCAGATGTTTTTCCTCAGGCAAGCATGCAGGAGGCATTCCAGGTTGGTAGGCCAGAGCCAATGGCACAGGAAGCATCTCTGACTCAAAACCTTGCCATTATTCAGGCAATTCCATCTTCACCACTGAACAGAGCCTTTGGTAAAAATCAGTTCATGCCACCACCTTCCTAGTGATGCCACGAGGCAGAGACAAGCTGCGGAATACCAGCTGGAGCGCAGTCAGGCCGTGGAAGAGTGAATTGAGTCATTCATGCCCAGCCATGGATGTGATTTTTGGCTGGGCTTGAGTCTGCTTAACACACTGATGGTGCCTATCCTGGGCTTATGAAATGGATTGGCTGAGCAGGGGGACAGAAGTGGTTTGGAGTGCCCTTGTGCAACATGGACACAGTTGGAGATGAAAGTCTTTGGGACAGGGGACATTGTTTGCTCTGTGTTTGTCCTGCAGCTAACATCACAGAGCTGTGCCCCATTGCTTAGGCTCCTTGAGCCTGCTTTCATTCTGGAAATGGCAAACCCAATAACAGTCCTTTGGGAATGTGGTCAAAGCTTATTTTTTGACCTAGATGTAAAGGCTGCTGTCTGTATCAGTGTGAGTCTTAGCTGGTCCCTTCTGACTGCACTCTCAGTTCAGCTCTGTAAGAAAGCTGAGAGCTCAGGAGAATTTCATCAATGTTTAAGGTGCACTTGTACTGAGCAGCAGCATGAGCCTGTGGACAGCCAGTCACTGGTCCTCCCCAGCTGGAGGAATGGCTGGGAGAAGCTGCGTGAAGCATTGCACAGTGAGCACCAAGCCTCTGAGGAGAGCAGCTCGTCTGGCCTCCAGCTCTGCTCTGTGTTACAGCAATCGCTTATGGACGGGGTCAGGTGCAGCAGCCCCTGAAATCACCCTCCACTGCTCTAGCAGCAAGGCTGGTCTGAGCCAGGGGGGGAGCAGGCTGAGACAGCACGCTGGGAGAGACACCTGCCAAAGGACCCAGACAGGCTGGGCAGAGCTGCCCCACATAGCTGCTGCCTGAAGCTGCTGCCTCTGGCACCCCCCGTAATGACAGGGTATTTTTTTGTGGCTTTCTGAAAGAGGATCCTCAATTTTGGTGCAGCAGTACAGCATGAGCCCAGTGGGCCAGGGGATAGCTAGGAAATGCCCCCCTGCCAGTGGCCCCTGATGAGGGTGGGAGGAAGAGTGATTCCTGCCTGGTATCCTGCTTTCCTTTACCTGCAGGAGATTCATACAAGCATGGTTGGCCCACCTTGTGTCCCATAATTATTTGCTGGTTTCACTGTCCAGGGTTTATCATGCAATATGGCTTTACAAGTGCGAGTGCAAAGGGAGTGGCTCAGTGTTGGGATCACCAAAACTGCCAAAATTTGTCTGATCTACAGCTCAGCCAGCAACTGTTCCCCTGTGCTTTTTTTCCCTTTCCTAGGAGCGGTAAACCCCCACAGAATCAGCTTTGGGATAAATTGCCCAGAGAGAGATATCCTGACAGCCCCACTAGGACTTGGCTGGTAGCCTCAGCTTCAGGGCTCCACCCCACCAGGGATTTAGTAGAGAGCTGCTGAGGTTGTTCCCTGGATGCCACATACTGGTAACGTCTCACTAAAAAATAAGATTTCAACATTAGTGATGTGTTGCAAGGAAAAGAGTCATTTTTGGTTTAGAAAGTCTTAATTTTCCTATGAAAGTAGAATAAAATAAGAGGTTTGTCAGCTTTTGAAAGCATGGAAAAGGCCCACTTTCTTACAGCCTTTATGATTTTTGCCCGATATTTATTTTTTTAGAAAAAGAGGTTTTTATGTGTCTTGCTTTTTGAACTTACTTCATGCAATCAGAGAGGAGTAATGGCACAGGAATGTGGGGGACTTCTGTGAAAGTGTGCATTTTAAATTTTTTTTATTTTTTTTACCAAATGAAATTATTACACTCCTTAGTTAAGCGTTTGTTGGCTGTTTTTTTGGGGTTTTTTTGGTACAAATTAGTGCTCTGAAAGTCTTGCCCCCAAACACGAACACGTGTTTAATTAAAACGAATAATTATGAAATGTTAGTTCTTTCAATCCAACTCTACACTTGCAACGTAAAGCTACTTCTTTAGCATTCCCATGCCCGGCTCAGCCCAGGCTGGGAGCAGTGGGGAGGGGAAGCCGGGAGTGCCGGGCACACCGCAGGACCCGTGTTTGCGGTGCTGGAGAGCCCGGGAGAGCCCGGCGCTGGAGGAGGAATTGCTGCGGCTGCCGGGGACACCCCCGTGCTGCGCTGACAGCTCCTTCTCTGCTTCCCGAGCCCGGCTCCGCGCTGCGTGTGCAGCCGCGCTCTCTGTCATCTGGCAGCTTTCATCGGCACTAAAGAAACATTTCTAAAGGAAATAGAGTACGTTTTACTCTCTCCCTTGCATTTCCTTGATCGATTAGCAAAGGGAGGAATGTTTCCTCTCTCCCACTCTTTTTCTCACCCTTTTTTTTTTTTTTTTTTTTTTTGTCTCCAGATGTAAGCGGGGCTCTATTTCAAGCCGTTCGCACATGGTAAAACACGTGCCAAAAAGTTGACACAATGTAACAACAACAACAGGAGGAAAAATAAAAAAAAGGCAAAGCATGCTGCAAAAAAGGTGTCTGGGACCTTAAATATTGTAGAGCGTCACTGACCCCCACTGGGCTGGCACACTCACTGCACATCATCCAGCGTGGGGACTGGCTCCTCACCGGTGTGTGGGGTCAGGGACACACCAGCCTGCCGGGGGGACATCTTCCAATCCGTCCTTACAGCTGGCCCACCCGAGCCCGTCTGCTTTCTTTGTGGCCATCATGAACGGAGTAAAAAGGCGTTTGCTTGGCTTGCTGCGAGGGGCATTGTGGTTGCATGCAGAAAGGCTCACTAGTGGTACGGTTAGGTACCCGCTGAGATTTTTTGCACAAGTGCTTGGTGAAATCTCTGTTGCCGGAGGTTTTTAGGAGCAAGTTGAACAAGTATCTATCAAGAATGCTGTAGAGAGAGTTGGTGCTGCCTTCGAAACAGTAATATAATTTCCAGGTCTTCTCAAGATCCTGTTCAACCTGAATTTTTGTATTTTTTGGGGAAAATCAGGAGTGGTCCTCTCCATTTTGTGGCAGTAATACATTGTGGCTGCAATAATTTCAGGAGGTACCTCTCATTGTAATCTGCTTTATATCAGAAACAAGCTAAACTGTCTCTTGTGTCCCAGGATGTTGAGGAGAGGGAGATGTAGATGGGTAAAGGATCATCATCACACTGGTGTTGAAGGAAGCAGAGTCTTTCCTTCTCTGTCAATAAATAGAGGACAGTAGCAGAGGCACAGAACTCTGTGTGCTCAGTTGCTATGTGGCTCAGCCAGGCTGCCAGAGAGTGATGCCATGGTCCACACAAGGAGTGAATTCCTCCTCCTGCAGAAGGGATTTTAGTGGGATTGGTGCTGGCAGCTCCCTCTGAAATAGAGTTTTTATGCCACAGGCCCTTCTTAATCAAGCCTTTTCAGAGATGGCCTTGTGGTTAAAGAAACCAGACTGTGACTGAGAAGGTATAGTTTCAGTTCCTGGCTCCATCAGAAACTTCTTGTGTGACCCTTGGAGGGTTATTTAACCTGTGTGGGTCTCAAGTTCCCTGCCTGCATGTTGGGTGTCCTAACAGTCCTCTACCTTCCCTGGGGTGTTGGAAAGGTTCACTGTGAGTCCTGGAGATCAGCTGGGACAGTAATCTTGTGATGAGCAGCATGAAGAAATGTTTGAGAAGGTAAAGTGTTGGCAGAGTGAGCCTGCACAGTTGCAATGCGTTTGCTCTGTGGTGTGGAATGGGACCTCCAGGGCATACTGAGAATGTGTCAGGTTTTTACAGCCAAGCAAAGTGAGAATATGAAGTTGTATTGTGGTCGGAGGAAAGGGATGCAAACAACACGAGAGTGCAGCTACTGCACAGTGCTGTACAGTACAAATGACAAGTAGGTCACTGCAGGGACCTGTACATCTGGAGTACAAGTGCAACACAGTTAAAGCAGAATAACCAGGACACAGTAATTAAATCATGGCATTGGACTTAATTTATGAAGTGTTTCAGGCACACATTGCAGCATGAATCTGTGTTTACTGTGAAAGATTGTGTTTTCTGATGTCTGCTGAAGAAGAGGGAATTAAGATTGATCTGTCTCATGTCCAAAGGCTGTGTAAGACAATTGATGCATACAGCCTGCTACTGTCAAATGGTGACACTTCAAGCTTGGATCCTGCCACAATAAACCATTGCCAAGGGCTTCCCACTCAGTGAAAAGTCTTGAGTTCAAAAGCAAGAGAAGTGTAGGTAAGGAAGGCAAGGGTAAGATGAGCTAAATAATATAGTTTTCTACAAAATGTACAAAATGCCTCTGGGTTTCCCTCTGTACCATTATTGCAGTGCCCTGAGTGCCAAAATGTCAGAGTCATGCTGGGACAAATATGATCAGCACATCTGTGTCTAGCATAACCAGTTAGACACGTACCTCCCATGCACTGTGGAAGGACATAAACCCTCCCTTGGAGGGTCTGTGGATCAGAGATTCCTGTTCTATTGCCTTTGGATGAATCAAAGAACCCAGGACCTGTTGGGTACTTCTGAGTTGCAGAAGCTCTGACTGAGACTTAATTTGATTAGGGTGTGCTAAGTTAAGATCTGCTGTTAGACTGTTATCCTAATAATCAATTTCTGCTCCTGCATCCCCTTAAAATAGAGTGATTCTCCCTGTCTGACATAGGTGTCCTGAGGAATCCCATGTGCTTGGGAAATGCTTGAAAACCCTTGGATAAAAGTCACTAGGATAAAAGAGGAGGGAGAGAGAGGAAAGTCTTGTTACATTGTTGACTTATGGTCAACGTTGTCCTCGAAATGCTGTTTTGTCATCAATATTTCTTCATTAGGAATAATGATTTTTCCACATTTACTGCCAGCTGATTCAAAGCCATGCAAAAGCAGAATGTGTCATGAATCTCTAAAATGCATTCGCTGGCGAACTCTAAACAGAGATGATTAGAAAAATAGCACAGCGGAAATACTGGGTGTCTTGAAGCTGCTAGGGGAACTTTTAGTGAGATATTTTGTTCAATGTGTTTATCTATTTTCAAAGTGTTCTTGGTGCTGTTTTGAAAAGGCAGTGTGCTGTATTTTTTTAGTTCTTTCTTGTGTTGTGTATCAGGGCTGCAGTGAGAGCTGGGGAATACACTTAGCTGATCAAGGGAAATTGTGTAATTGATAGGCACCAAGGATATGACCTTGTGGTATATTCCCATGGTATGGTTAGGTGGGAAACAGTTTTTTCCATCATGCTGAGTTTTTTGAGATATCGTTTTTTCCCCATGTTTCAGCAAATGCAGAACCTCCCTACTTTGATACTTTTATCAAAAAATTATCCCCTATCTCTTCTCTACATAGAATGCATGCTTTGCATTCATGAATTTAAGCCTTTTGTGGAGAGGTTTGCACATTTTGTCTCTGCTTTCTCTGCTCTTGGCATCTGTAGTTGCTGCCTGAACTGTCTGTGTTAGGCACAATGGTGCTGCCAATGGCTTAATGTCTAAGTAGGTATGACAGAAAAATAATGCTATAGCCTAGAAAAGGCTACTGAAGTCCCTGGATGTGCAAATAGGAGCATCTCAAGCCACCTGTGTGGAGTTACATTGCCTTTATCCTCTACTCCAGTGTGATTGCTATCAGAATATTGCTGCCATAAGGATTAGTATGACATGTACCTATTCCATCATCCATCTTCACTGGTGGATGTTTTTCCCATTTGCTCATGTTCCTAATCTGACATTTAAAAGTGATGCATGTCCCAGATAAAGTTGGACACCCTGTGCCTAATTCCTCATCTTCAGATTGCTGGCCAAATCTTAAGAGCTTTGCTGAGTAACAGCTCAGATTATGGCCTTTCCTATTCATCTTCACAGTTAAAACCTGCATCCAAGCTCAAGTGACCTTCAATCTCTGCAACATCCTTTTCAAAAAATGCAGTTTCTCTCTATTCATGCTCAACTAGCTGCAGAAATAACTCTCTGGCTTTTAACTTAGGCCAGATCATTTTTGCCTCTTAGTCATAGAGTCATAGAATATCCTGATTGGAAGGGGCCCATAAGGATCATCAAATCCAGCTCCTAAACATCTCTCCTCTGGTTTCGTTTCTGCCTCATATCAAACAGAAGCTTCATGTCTTTACCTGCATGACCTGTAATGACCTATTCCCACCCTTCTTCCTCTAGTATTCCCTAGTGACATACCCACTCATCCTTCCTATCTGAAGCCATCTATGTTCAACCTTCACGCACTTACATTCTCTTTTGTGTTGTCTTTGTCCTTTCTTCAGAAGCATTCCATTAAACTTCCTTTAAACTCCCTCCGGGTCCTCTTTCAAATTCTTCCTTAACCTTTTCCTTTGCTGTGCTGTCTACAGACTCCTTGTCAACAGTAAAACATTTAGGGTGCTGAGACACAGCTTCCCTTGCTGACTGGTTTTGTCTGATTGTTTCTTTCTATTTCCTATCGCTACCTGGTTTTTATTGCTTGTATTAGGTTGTAAACTCCTGCAATTGGGCCCTTCTTTGAATTCTGTGTTTTCCAATGCCCAGCAGAATGGATCTGTTCTATAATCTGAGCAGCCAGGATCTGTGGTGGTATAGGCAAAAACCATGTAATAAGAGTAATGAGATAACAAGAAGTTAGAACATGGCATCGTGTGTAATATGAGCTCCTCTTCTCCCTTCCCCCTCTTCCTTCAGATTCACAATATTTCAAATTTTTTACACAGCAGAAGACAGTAAGTGAGGAGGTTTCAGACCTAGAGTATAGTAGCTGGTGTATCCTTTCAGCTGCTGAAGTGTTTCTATGTAATCCACTGACTAACCATGGCATTTGCAGCAGGGAAGCCTCTGCGGGCACTTCTGTACATGCCCCCAGTGTAAGACCACCATGTGGCAGCCAGGCTGGGCTGAAGGAAGGTCACAGCACGGCCAAGGTTATGAACCTCTTTTGTGCAAAAATAGAGGACTCCGGTCTCCCAGGCTTGCTGCCAACATATCGCCTTCTAGTTTTGCTGAAATGATCTTGAAAAAGGATCTAAAAAGGGCTGAAGGGGCAAAAGAAGAATGTTGAAATGACATAGTTTCTCATCTTCATGCAGTTTAGTGCTAATTTTGTCCTTTGTCTTTAAGCTGTCTTTAAAATGCTGCTTGTGGAAAGCAAATGGGTCACGTTGTTCTGTGTTTCTACTGTAATACGCTGCCTGCTATTTTTCTCTTAGATTATTTGTGTAATCTTTTTTGTGCAATCTGTTTGTTCTTAAGTCTTGCAAACTCTGCCTTTGCTACTTCTTTCCCAATAAGCAGTGCAACTTGTTCTGTGTTCACTCATGGGTATTCTGCACACAACGGACTGGGTTATTTGAGACAGTGTGAAAATATTAAAATGGGGAACATGTGTGGGCACTTAATTGTGGTGAGCCCAACCACAAATACCTTCGCCGTTGGTAACTGGCACAGAGGAAAAGCAGACCTTTGTTTTGTTTTTATCAGACATAATGATAGATACATTGTTTTTAGTGGGGTTTTTCTGGTTTTCTAAGGAAATAAGGCTTATGCAATCACACTGCCTGTGTGCATGTGCCTGTCTGCTTGTCAGTTCCTCCTTCACCAACACTTGAAACTAATAGCCATTTTCAACTACATTTGAGCGAGTTGCAGGAGTTGGGAGAAGAGAGGTTTTTGCAGAAATTTTGTGAGTTCCCAGATTACACCAAGGTCTGCAGAAGGTGCAGTTTCCAGTGATCACATTGCTGCAAGACAGATCAGTTGTGTATTTGCCCATGTGCCTTTAAGTGGATCCAGCCACCCAACTGTTAGCTCCCAAATAGCTCCCAAATTTGAATATTTTGTCTTATTTGCTTTTACCTTTTGGGTGAGTGAGTCAGTTGGGAGAGTTGCTAGGCACAGAGCTTGTGTTTTGATTCTCGCTGGAGTGGCCATGTCTCATGAAAAACATGGTTTGCTCAAGGCCACAGTGTTATAATTTGCATATAAACTTATAAAAAAGGAAGCTTTCTTTAAGCTTTCCTGTGTGAGAGTTTATAAGAGTATTTCTGTCTTTGTACTTAATAGCAGAAACTGGACTTCTCATAAATGTAGACAGGTTAAGTCTGTTGCTGCCTCAGTGGGAATCTTCTGTGGAAAAACCCAGAAAGAGGAAGGAAAGTCTCAGGAAATGAACTTAAAGGGGAGAAGTTGGCCAAGACTCGTGTTGTGCTACTCTTTGGTTTGTATCTGACCACCATCACTATAGTTGGGGAATACCTCAGAGCAATGGGGGAATGTAGCCTCAGGGCACCTTTGGGCTGCAGAGAAGATGTCTTTATGCCCTTTGCTCAATGAGGGGACAGAGGTACAAAGGCAGTGAGTGACTTGTCAGAGATTACAGGAGTATTTGAGTTAGGAAGCAGACCCAGGTCTCCTGGCACAAGTGCAGCCAGAAGTATGGTCTCCATGTAGAGAGCTTCTTCAGCAAATGGAGAGATGCCTTGGTCAACGAGGAAGATAAATGCTGAAGCACACAAGAGCTGGCTAAATTATGAATGTGAGAAGGAGGGGTTGAAAAGATTCCCACATGTTCTGCTCAGATGTTAACAAAGAAAGCTGAGAAGTGTTTGCATAGACACTACATTATTCCATGTCCAAATGCCTCATAAAAATAATACCGGATGATCACAGAATGGCACACTAGGGAAAATAAATTCTTCAGTGGAATATTCCCTCTGGAAAAACACTGTGTAAAGTAATACACTAATGGCTTTCAATTTCATGTTTTATATATAGAGATATTAACTGCTCCCCAGACGTCTCTTCGTATTACAGCCCAGCTACACGAGATGTTTGGAGAAGGCCCTGGAGCAGCTCTGTGCTGTCCACACCGGGGCTCAGCAGGACTCTCCTGTGGTGCACAGGAGGTGTCTTCTGCCTCCTTCTCAGTGCAGTTCTCGCTCCTGTGGTTCTCTCCAGTGGGTTTGGGTTTTTTTCTTCCTAGCCCTCATGGTTTTTTCCATTCTTCCCCCACGCTCTGTAGCCTCACTACCGTGCTGGGAAACGTGAATTCCTTTTCTGCTAATAAAAAAGGAGTCCTCTCTAGAAGTGTTACAGTGGAGTGACTAAAGCACAACAGTGACAATCAAAACCCTAATAACAAATACTAAGGAAAGTTAAGTTTAAATACATCATTATTAATTCCATTTAGGGGATTTCCAGACTTGTCTGGATTCATCTGGTGAGTTCTCCCTCCACATTGCTCAGGCTGGGAGCTGTTTGAGTCAGGAACTGTCTGTCCTGTATAAAGCCAACTACAGTTATGCCATTGTAGCAAATCATAATGATCTGGGTTCTTTTCCAAGCTTTCCTAATATATCTCAAATGTGTATATATATATCATCCTGCCACATCCTGAGGGATCCAAAAGTAGCTTACATGCTTTGTTCCCTGAATGTAGCTTGTTGGAGTGTGGGACAGGCAGGAAAGAAGTGTGGGGACATTGTCAGTGCGCTGTGAAGGGCAGCAGTCCTGCTCTTGAGATGACAAGACAGCTCTAACTTGTAGAAGTTGTGCAGTATTTGCATGAAAAGGCCAATAAACAGACCATGGCATGAGAGAGTGTTGTATCATTACTGGATTATGTCATTATTATCAGGTGTGTATTATTTCTATATGCCTTTATGAATAATTCAGTATTGAATTGTCTGCTTTCCTGCTTGTACCTCAGCTCTTGCTTCCGTTCCCACCCTCACTGACCACACCACTCCACCCATGAAGCCTTCAAGAAGTGCAGGGTCCCAAGGCTGGGGTCACCACAGTTATTCTTAAACTGGAGAGTACCATTTTGAGTGGGGCAATGCCCCAGATCACAGTTGCTCTATTACCTTTGGTG
The DNA here is from genome assembly GCA_013400635.1 of Hypocryptadius cinnamomeus. Classification (NCBI taxonomy): domain Eukaryota; kingdom Metazoa; phylum Chordata; class Aves; order Passeriformes; family Zosteropidae; genus Hypocryptadius; species Hypocryptadius cinnamomeus. The sequence goes on from VYZP01029733.1 coordinate 214,279, forward strand.
GGGTTCTCTGTGTAGTGTCTCTGACCTTGTCCTTAATGCCTTCCATTTTCAACATCAATTGTTGTGTAAGGACATCAGAACTTAAGGGGCCATCTCCATTTTCTAGAACCCAAATGGCAGAGAAAAGTGGCAAAGGTGTGCCTTCTACCCACCTCTTCCATCATCCCTGCACCACGGTTTTCTCTAGGGAAATGTTTTTCCCATGAACTAAGGAAATCTTGCCTTCACTTTAAAACTATCTGCCACATGGCATCTTTAGCAACAATCTGAACAAGGCAGCAAGCCTTTTGTACATGCATGTCTACAGACTTTTTGTTATGCATTTGTGTCTGACATTAAGGACCTTTTTCAGAAACAGACAGAGCTCTTAAGACTTGTCTGTACTTAGAGTCTTTAACAGCAGTTTCTGATACACCTTTCTTGAAGGATGGTAAGAATAAAATATCCACACATCAGTTTTTTTAGGAATAGCTTCTGTGCTTTAAATAGACAGAATATCTTAATCTGTATTAATCTTTGAAAAGAAAAAAAAAAGTAATTGGCTCCATTGAGAGAATTGGTTTAAGCTATACAAGCAAAAACTTCTCTTTAAATTGTGCTGCCACCAGACAGCTTTATGAGGCCTCCTATGACAAAATCCTTTCATGTAGAAGCAAGGCTTAAGGCACAGGTTTATCCCATCTAACTGAGGAGCTGAGCATGACTATATAGCTGGGTTAGATGATAGCTGAGTGGTTTGTATCTGAAGCTCAAGATCCTTACAATGATTGCTGGCTTGCAGCAGCATGGCTGACATGAGTGCTGTGTTGGGAGCCAGTGTCAATCCTTTCTAGATCTTTTCATATGGACTGGCACCAGAGTGTCTTCCAGTGGCACTGGATCTTTGCCAGTAGCATCAGAAATTGTTTTTCTGTGGACTGAGCTGCTATGTCCCCCTCACCAGCCACGGGTGAGTGGAGGGACCTCCTGTGCAGCTAGGACAAGGCGCTTGCTCTGACTCCTGTCCTTTCCCTCTGGTGACAGGACGCTGTGCCCGCTGTGGGGAGAACGTTGTCGGAGAGGGCACTGGTTGCACAGCCATGGACCAAGTCTTCCACGTGAAGTGTTTCACCTGCATAATGTGCAACACCAAGCTGAGGGGACAGCCCTTCTACGCCGTGGAGAAGAAAGCCTACTGTGAACCCTGCTACATTGTGAGTACCCGTTCCTCTTTGTGCCCTGATTTTAATGCACAGACATGGGAAACGTTTATTTCTTTCATTGCTGTGGAGTTGCCTTACAGTTAAATTCTGGCAACCCTGTGGCAGTACCATGAGCAACAGGTTTTTTTATGGTCTTCAGAAGAGCTCTGGTCTTTTCAGCTTAGTGGGTGAATTACATTTCCTGGTCTGACTTCCCTCTGAAATGAAGTGGACACAGCAGGAGAAAGAGCTGGGTTTTGTGATTTTTTCATCTCTGTAAGGAGCAGACGATACAATCATTTTTCAGCAGTAGTGTGGTTCTCCGCTTTCTGTGTTGAGAAACCTGATACCAAAATGGTTACAGACTGTGTGCCCAATAAGATTAAGGAGCTGGGATGCAAGAAAGCACTAAAACTTCTAAAATCAAGTGTTTTGCCTTGCTTGATGGAAGACTTTCTACTGAACTAAGATTAGATATCTTTTGAAGCTTACATTACCCTAAAATTTCATTTCATGCCTCCAACAAGGTCTTAAAACAAACAATTAACAGTTGCTCTGAGGAGCTGCACATTTTAAGAGACTCCCATAAGAAGTAGCTGGAACCAGTTGCACAGGTGCAAATTAAATAAACACCCCATAATGTGCCTGAGGCTTTACCTTGTTCTGACCTTAGCATCCACTATATAAGGATTATCCTTGTAGCTTAAGAGTAAGAAAAGCACTGGAACATTCTTAAAATGCTGACAGATCTTTCTTTAAACTTCCAGTTTTGAGTTCTTACAAACACTGGATAATTGGATTTACACTTCTGAAAGTAAAAATTGATGTTTTTCATGACATTTCTGTCATTCCAGTGATAATTAGAGCAATAAGACTATAATATTTCTGAAAATGCCACCAATATTTCATTGTTCTCTCTATTTCTACGGAGCCTTCACAGTGAGATTGTTACGGAGATACTGAATATTAAAAGGGAGGGTTGTGTCTTACAATGGCAGTGATAGATGGGCCTTGTTAAATTGATTTTAAACGCTAAATGGTCTTTTGGTGGAATAGGTACCTTTTAAATAATTTCTATTTTTGTTTGCACTAAAATGATTGCACCATAAAAAATTTAAGTTTCATTTTGTGGCAAGTTTAACCATGTGCAAAGCACCAAAGACTTTAGGAAGGTGCATTCATAATATAATTGGAGCAACTTTATGTAGCTAGAATTAAACATTTCATTGACTTCAGGCTGGAATTGACTTCATCTGCTTGCAGACTGATACTTTCTTTTCTTCTTTTTTAAATCAAGCACGCATTCTACACCACTCATCTGCTTTAGTTTGGGAAAACATCTGCATTAGCCACTGTAGTAATGGTTTAAGATTATTTAATCCCATTACTTATACACTTCATTAGCCTGAGTGAATTGTTGGCAAGGGTTCAGTAAACTTCCTACATTGGGAGATAAAAGGATAAAAAAGGAAAGGGAGAAGGATTCTGTTCCTCATTTTCTTTCAAATTTATCTTCTATCTATTTAAGGGATAAAGGAACGATAATTGCCTGGTTGCATCTGCGTTTGTATGTTCTGTGATACGGCTTTGCAGCTCTGAGTACAGAGTAAACGTTTAATAGCTTCCTTTTATATAACCAGAAGGGGCCTTTAAATGTTTATCCATGCAGTCCACAAAAACATGGTTATGGAGTTAACCCAAAACACGTCTGGATCCATCTGCTGCTGCACATGCAGGGGAAAGGATGGCAATGCTGATGGGGCTACAGATATGTAGCTGGGCAGCTGGTACTGTGAGTGAAAAATGGGAAGCAGGAAGCTGGCAGTCTGATGCAGTAAAGAAAAAAAACCAAAAACCCAAGCACATATTAAACTCTTAAATGTGGAAGAAACAAGTGTTGGGATCCTACGTCTCAGTGTCTTTCAGAAAGCTCAGGACTGCTGTGTCGAAAGCCAGATCTACAAGGAATCTAGGCTCCTGCCATCCTCTGGCTTTAGGCCTGAGGAATTTGTGTCCTAGAGCATATGTCTCATTGATTTTTCAGTGGAATGAAGCCTGCATTGGCTTCAGTAGGATAATGAATGCCTGAGTACTCTGAGGCTTTCAGCTAGGCTTGCAAGTTGTTCTTGCAGATGAATGAGACCCTTAAATTGATGAGGCACAGTCTGACTGCTTTTGTCTTTAGATGCCTTTAGATGTGTGATGCAGTTATCCTGAGCTCTGAGAGTTAATGATCTGCTTAAAATCTAGCCTGTCTAGCCACATTCTGCTGAATTGTGGCCTCTGATTATTTTTGTTTTGGTTTGGGGCTTTTTCCCTCTTTCTTTTTGGTTGGTTGGTTGATTGGTTTTGGGGAGTTTTTGGTGTTTGGTTTCTGAAGGTGGGTGGAGTATTTTTTGTTTCCCAAAGTCCCTGTATCAGAAAATACCTTGGATACTAGGAATCCTAGATCTGTAGAAACTCAATAGGACTGAAGTACCTTGATTCAGATTCCTCTGGACCTGATTTCCCGTGGAAGGTACAGCAGATGTGACTGCACAGCTGATTCATGGCAGTGGCCAGCTGAGAAAACAGGGTTCTCAGCTGGTGTAAGTGTGAGTAATTCAGTGAAACTTGTTTCTGGTCTACCTAATTCACACTGATTTCTAGCACACATCCCTATTTTACCAAATCAAAACTCTTTACCTCTTATGCAAGTCATAGAGGCTTAATTTATATAAATAAAATAAATACTTGCCTAGTAACACTGACCTAGTTGTGATATATAAATTGAAGCCTTTGATTATTTTTTAATAATTCACTGGTGTGACTTGTGGCCTTATGCACACAAAAACTATGCGCAAAAATAAAAATAAATATTTTTAAACAATTAGAATTGGCTAATCTTCTCAGTTTGTTGTGTGACTCTTCTTAGCTGTGGTGTAGTGAAGCCATAATTAAGATTTCTGTGAAGAGCTGTGTTTAATTACTGGTTAGTCAGTACCAAGCCTAAATAGCCTGCAGAAGGGGTTTTCTTTGTTGTTTTTGTTTCTGGTTTTATTTATCAGTGATCCAATTAAGATGAAATTCCCCAAAAGTCTGAATTAACATCTAAGGAAATCAATCACCTGTTTGAAAAGAAATATTTTTTCTTAGTGGGAATTTCAGTACCAGAGTTAATTCTTTCACACAAAAATCCTCCCACCCAAAAGCCCATCACTATCGTTTCCTGTTACATCTTCTGAGTGCAGCGACTTCTGTTGCCAATGTGTTTGCTGGTTTTGCTCTGCATCCAAGGGTTCTTTCATTATTGATGTTATTTCTAAAAGAGTATCAGTCTTCTCCATTAAGACTCTTCTGCTGAACTAAAAGCAACTGTAAAAACTAAAGTGTTAATAGGAGACAGATGTTTCCCAGTCATGATGACAGTCAAGTTAACATTTGAAAGACTGTGACAGTTCCCAGTGTAACCAGTGCACTGCTGTGCACGTGATGAACGCTGTGTCTGCAGTATGTTATCAGTATATTTCCCCCCTCCCTTACAGGGCAAATTACTGACAAAAGAACATTTGGTTTGCTTCCTCTAAGTAGTTGAAGAGATTTTAACACTGGACTGAGAGCAGGGAAAAGGCTGAGCGTAATATCAGTGGAACTGTTGTTATAAAAGACTGAAGAGCAAGATGTTGAGCAGTGCCAGCTGTCTGCTGTCCAAATACCGTGTTATCGTAAGGACTGAGCACAAGGCTAACCAGACACACCAGTCTGGCAAGAGTGATGCTGCTGTTTTGTGAATGGGGTGTTCTTTGATGTCCAGATAACTTTCTCCAGGATGTGGACATTTTCCTCCATTCTTTCTCCCCTCTCCTGACAGTCTGGTGGTTGGCAGCTGGAGATGTGCACTCTGAGGTGAGGGCTGGGAGGGGCTGAGCTCCTGCAGTTAATGCAAAAAGCAGCAAGATCTTGCTGATGCTCCTGGCCTCTCAGGGTTTCTCCTGTTGTGTCTAGGTCAATGTGACCCACCTGAGGAGAGGACCATGGTGGGATTGGGAAGGGGAAATAGCAGAAATAGCCAGGGTCAGATGAAAGACTTCAGAGAAGTGGTGGGCTAGAAATGATGAAGGATTGATTGAAGGAGAAGAAAGAAACTCTCGTTTCAGTCAAGCTAGATCAGGGCAGATGGTGGATATGCTCTGCAGGGCCCTGTGGAGACCCAGGGATTGAGGTTTCCTATTTCTGCTGAGCACTGTGAGATATTGAGGACAATATCTTAAACCCATCCCCAAAGATCACTTACAAGGATTTTTTGCAGGTGATGTTCATCTTTCCATAGGATTGAAGCTGTGGAAGTGCTTGAAGGAAGAATAATTATGCATGGGAGTCTTGTCCTGGTTATTGCTGTTCCCCAGCTTTGAACTTGGGTTCATAGTGCTCCACCTTCCCCCCTCCCATCCCCCAGTTACTTGTTTTGTGAGCAGAAAAAGGTATATCTTAGAGGGTTTTTTTCTCTTAAAATCTTCTAACTTCCTGGCCTATCAGTGGCTGTAGTTCAGTAGGAGAAGATAGTTCAGAACAGAACACAAGAGAAATGCTGATGTTTTAAGAAATGGTACAACGAGAGCCGCTGGTGTCATGGAGCATCTTGGGAAAGCTTAAATTTGCTAATCATTCTAAAATGTCAGTGTTAACTCAATTTGTGCTCATTGAAATCTCTGGTGAGACTGCTATTGGCTTCAGTGTGACTGGTATTGTAAACCTCACCCTGTGTGCATGTGAGTGTGGTTGGTTGAAAGCTGTGCAAGAGCAGCTTCCTGCAGCACATAGGGTTTAAAGTGTAAGGTTGTTCCCTGCAGTAAAACTACATCTATTTTTAAAAATAATTCTGCAATTTGTAAGCAGGGATTACAGCACTAATTTAGCAACTATGTAACAATTTAAATTGGACCAGAAAAGAGAAACTATAATTTAAAGATTTTTTTTTTTTTATGATACAAGTTTTCTTCTTTTTAAAGTAAAAAGCCCTTTATTCTTGTTTTTGTCAAGCAACGTATTGAATTTGAGAGTAATTTATGGAAAGTGCTGCCAGCATGGTATTGCAAGTGCTCCACAATTTGAACTGCTCAATGGGATCATTAAGACTATTATGCCTGCTTTCCAAAGAGTTTGAATTCAAAATGACAACTGGAACAAAAATATAAAATAAACTAAAGAGAAGTCACGCTCTCTTTGCGTGGTGGAATTTTTCTGCCCTCAAAATATTTCATTGAGATCAATGCTGCTCTTCAATCCTCTCCTAGAAAAAAGCTGGTGTTGCTAGTTTTAGTTCGGAGCTCCTGTGTGAGTCATCGGCAGCAGGGAGCTGAACCTGTGACCTGTGGATCGAAAAGCATTAAAGCTCAGCTCCTGTGGCACAGAGATGGAGCTGGGCTGTGCCAGGCAGCAGCAGGCTCAGCCCTGGGTATTTCTTACCCTCCACAGAAGTGGTCCATGGGCATAGCAGCCACAAAACAGGTCCAGAGTTTTGGCTAGGTCACAGGCGTGTTTTATTGCTACTGATTATTAGCATTGATAATTTTGCTAGTCTGCACCTAGTTGGTAATTCCATGGAGAAAACATAATGTCAAGGGAAATCTGTTACATCTAATAAACTGATCATTTGTAAAAGTGAAAAATTAGTAAATCCCTTAAGAGTGTAACAGCCCTTTCTATTGATACCACCCAGCAGCAGCTGATGTAAAAAACAGAGACAAAAGGTGGAGGAGTAGTAGTGGCCATAAGCTCAACTCTACTACTTTGAGTGGTAAATGTTCTTGTGCAATCAGGGCACAGATAGAGGAGGATGGGATGCTATTACATAAGCTGCACCTGGAGCTTCCAGGAGTCCAGGTCTAGGAGGTACAAAAACGTGTGAGGGAATATGTCGATGAAGCAGCTTCTGTCAGAACTGGGACAGCTGAACTTAGCTGACCCTCTGGAAGACTGCATCTGTTTTTTCAGTGGCCTACCAGCTGTTATAGGGGATGGGTCATGCCTCTTATTCTGTCACGAGGCAAGGGAAAAGGTTCCTTTTTAGGG